>JARQZK010005059.1:977500-990000 GCA_030704885.1 Cynegetis impunctata
GTGATTTTTCATGGGTTGGCACACCTTACTAATCATCGAATTCTTAAGGTTGGCAATGATCTGTCAACTGTTTTATTTTCCATAGACGACCAACGGCGTCCCACGCTGCTGCGTCACTTGTCAATTGGGAGTTCTTTCTCGCATTTTTCGTTTTAAGTAAAGTTTTAACGGTCCTCTCTCACGTTTTCTTGTATAATTTGTCATTTTACACTATCTCATGTTATTATTTAATTTTACTTTGTGACACGTATTGGTTTTTTAACCTTATCTTTTTGATGTCGGCGAAAAGTTTATACGGTTTCCACCTGTTGAGTTCAACCTCATTTTTCGTAAGTAATATCTTTTTAGAAGCATTCTTAATGTTGTTTGTATCTTTATGATTATTATTGTAGACTTCCTGATGAAGAGCCAATAAAGACACGAAAGCTTGAACAGAAACAAGGGTTTTCTTTTAATCAGCCCTAAGACTGCATACCTGATTAAGCATTTTCTCCCTATATATATATATATATATATATATATATATATATATATATATATATATATATATATATATATATATATATATATAATTATATATACAGGGTACTGCAACAGTGGCGCGGTGTTCCATATCTCTATTTGGGAAACAGATAGAAATCTATATTTCTATAATATTACCTTGTTGCTCAAGCTCAGCAAAATAAAAATATTGTCGTTCACACAGGGTGTTCAATTTCTTCTGGGCGGATATCAACTATGTTTTTTCAAATAGCAACCTATATGTTTCATCGCTTTTTTGGTTTCTACATAGAAAATCAAAGACACTTTGTATATATCTTTACTTCGAAAATATTGACGGTTTTCGAGATTTCGAGCATGACAGGTTTTTTTTCCAATATTTGCCACTCGGAATATTTCAAATTATAAAGTTGTGCCAAGTCCAATTGAAATTTATTTTTGGTCAAATATTCTACATTGGTAAATCTCTCAAACGATATATCTGAAATCAACCTGCGATATACAGGGTATGAAAAATCGCTTGCCACATATTGTAAATAAAAATGTTCAGAATATTCTTTATTTCAAATGGAACACCATATTATATTATATAAAAAAGAGTTTTACCTGGTACTAAGTCAAATTGTTAACTGATATGTTATTTAAAAGTATGTACGAGTATTGTTATTCTCAAATGTATTATGGGAATTGATATTATTGTTAAGAGTACCTAATTGTTCCAAATAAAATAGAAGTCACTTGATACATTTGCAGAAAAATAATACAGATAAAAATGATCACTTTGTAATATTAACCATACTTCATTCAGTTTCTTTAAGTAAAAATAGTTTTTCCTAACAATGAAACACATAAGAAGCTAGTAGAATGACTAGTAGTTGAGATAACATATTTCTTATGGTATTCTACTACTTTTTCAATGAAACATTCCTGATCAAAACGAGCAGTAGGGCGAACCACATTGTTTCTAATCATTATTCAGAAAAAAATTTAGAAATAATCTTGATATAAACGGAATTTCTATGAACAAAAAAATAGATCACAGAATGTATGTCACGGAAATTATTGAAATTCAAAAACAATACTGAATCAATTTATCTTTATTTCTAATAAAATAAATATGAACTTTACCTTAGTAACTATGGATGTCTGTAATACTTACGTAGAATGTAATGTCGTCAAATTCAGTATTATACTACCTTATTGAGCCTGACAGACAGCTGGAAAATAACAGTGACCCAATAGAGTGAAGATAAAAGAAGACACTAGAGTAACTCATATAAAAATAATGTTCATGAGATCCACTGAGTACAAAATAATATTTTTGTACATGAAACAAATATTTGAGTTACTCACACATCAACAAGATAAATAATCAAAATTTTTTATTTTTATATTGACATTTTGATGAAATTTCATCTATAGAACTTAATTCTTTCAATAAAAAAATGATTTCCATGTCAATAATATTATACTCCACTTCTGAACGTTGAGAGAAACATATTTGAGTGGGCGATTAACGATTGTAATGTTTCATCAACTCCAAATAATAACCGGAGAGCAATTAAATAACCTCACATCTTTTTGTTTGATGACTAAGAAATAAAATGCAAAAGAGTAATTTTCTTCCACTTTCCACTGCGAATGAATGAAATTGCATTGTTATCTTTCCGTTCATTTTTAATTACTTCGTTCTCAGAAAAACTGAAGTACAAACATTAGATATTCCGTATTTGTGGAATTCTGGGCTTCCATCGTCTATAAAGTATCTGAAACAAAAATGAAGGAAGAGAAAGAAATTTGATTAGTAAATGGCAAGTTTAACAAAAAGTAAAATGAAAAAATAAACTCAATGAATTAGTAGTAAGTATCTCAAAAAAATAGTTAAATGAGGTTAGTGAATAATAAGTTATAAAATAGTGAAAATATAAGAGTATACAATTAATATTCATGTATATATACAACTAATATGTGTATATTAATTGTATAATTTTAAATTTTCACTATTTTATAACTTGATGAACAAAAACTAAATTTGAATATACTACGTTTATTATCACAAAATATTTCGAAAAATATAACACTGCGATTGCAATTTCGGTCACTAGACCATCATCGGGCAGATTGAATTTAGAACTGAATACAGAATTATAGATTTGCGCTTACGGGTGGGAAAAATAATTATTGCAGGTACCTAAATAGACAAGAGGAACACATTTCAAGAAGGACTAATAGAAGTGGATTTCTCAAATTGGTACAATAAAATCTTCTTAGAAAAATCGTTATTGTTTGAATACACTAAATGTAGGAGAAGATATCAAGTCAATCTGGTCGTTCAGCAAGATATCTTTTTTATTATGATTGAGTTTAAAAATTTCTAATGATTCTAAGTAAGTAAGTTTGGTTCCAACGGTAATTTGTGCATGATTTCAAAATTATCAATTCGTGAAAACGGGTGGTGGTTTTCACGGCAATGATTTGAAAACGTTGAATCCGTTTTATTTTTCAAAAAAGATTGTTGGTGTTCTTTAAATCTTGTCTTAAACGATCGACCAGTCTCACCTATATACACTCCTTTACATACAGGACAAATAAACCTATAAACTCCTGAACTTTCAAATTTCGAGGAGATATCTTTGGCATTGAATAAAAATCCTGAGAGTTTTGTCTTAGGTTTGAAAGTAATTTTAATATTACATTTAGGTATGACATTAGTAACTTTTTCTGTTAGAGGACCAAAATATGTTAAAGATGTGAATCTTTCCGATTTTTCTACTTTCGATTGAGGATTTATGATGTTGTACGCTAGTTGACTACGTTTCCTGTTTATCATTTTATCTATCAAACTTGTATGAAAACCATTATTTGAAGCAATTATTTTTATAGTCGAAATTTCTTTTGCTAAATTTGTTACGGATAATGGAATTGAAAACGCTCTGTGCATCATTGAGTTAAAAGCTGAATGTTTATGGGAAAGAGTATGATTTTTTTTATTCGAATCCGACGGAATACATACAAGGTCGCTGATATGTATGGAAACGGTCGATTATTTACTAAAGTAAGATAGCTAGCGAAAAATGTTAAGATACAAAAGTTATAGAGTTTTTTAAAATCTATCACACTAAATAATAGTGTACTTAAGTGTACTAAAGTATACTTAATACAGGGTCAGTCAAAAAGTACTGAAGAAATAAAATTGCTTTTTCTTTAATGGAACACCCTATATATTATACCATATTTCAATTCTGCTCAAAATTTCGAACAAACTCTACATAGCACATCATTTCCTAAATTCAACCGTTTTCGAGATATCGAATTTTGAAAATAACCGAAAAAAAAAGCACGAAATGATGGATATTCATTATGGAAGTCACAGAAAGTGGAGTATGTGGATATGATTACAATTTAATTGTATTTTTACACGAAATAAAAAAGCATAATTATTCAGGGTTGATAAAAATGCAGGAAACAAGTTGTAATAAACAACAAATTCTATTTAATAAGGTGCTCAAAGTGTTTACCATTTACCTCCTGACAGAAATGAACTGGCTGAACAAAGTTTCGTAGTGAATTTAAAATCATGTGAGGAGGAATGGTAGAAATTTCATGCCTTATTCTTTCTTTCAACTCTTAGATATTTGGAGGCCTATTTTTGTAGAATACATTTACCGTCGGGAGGTAAATGGTAAACACTTTGAGCACCTTATTAAATAGAATTTGTTGTTTATTACAACTTGTTTCCTGCATTTTTACCAGCCCTGAACAGTTATGCTTTTTTATTTCGTGTAAAAATATAATTGAATTGTAATCATATCTACATACTCCACCTTGTGTGACTTTCATAATAAATATCGTGCTTGTTCTCTAATAAATTTGAGAGTAGTAAAAAGTTATTTTCAAAACTCGATATCTCGAAAACGGTTGAATTTAGGAAATGATGTGCTATGTATATTTTGTTCAGAATTTTGAGCAAAATTGAAATATGGTATAATATATAGGGTGTTCCGTTAAAGAAAAAGCAATTTTATTTCTTCAGTACTTTTTGATTGACCCTGTATACTTAATTTTTATTTAGTGTGATAGATTTTAAAAAACCCTATAACTTTTGTATTTTAACATTTTTCGCTAGCTATCTTACTTTAGTAAATAATCGACCGTTTCCATACATATCAGCGACCCTGTATATCCGTAAAAGTACAAACAATATTGCTTTAATGATTCACTGATTAGCATTCAGTTATGATATACTGGAACACCTCATATACACTTTATTGTTATCAATTCAGTATGAGTTTCTCGATATCGAGAAAATTAAACTGATTAGAATCATAGAATTGGTGTGAATGAATGTGTGAATAGGCGTTTTGGTATTTCCTCATTGTTATCCGGTTTATGCAATTCAACAATGATTAGCATGCATGACGTTCTTATAGATTTTACACGTTTATATTTTTGAAGATAACTGATATTTCATTCAATAATAGAAGATACTGTTGAGTGATTATTATAATTTTTTTGTTTTACGTCCGTGTGAGAGGAAAAATCTTTTATAGACTACCCTGAAAGTATCCCGCACGCATTCTCAGGGTGCGTGTGAGACTCCGGATGTTACTGGTTACTCACTAAGAAACCTCTCACACGTTCCTTGGAGTAGTTCTTCATCCTGCTCTTACAGCGTCCCTTAATAAAAGAGATGAGCTGCAAGCGGCCTCTATAATTCATGGGACCTGATGTCTCGAAGTGACCCGATCAACACTGCTTTCTGCATTCTGCGCGTCAATATATCGGCCAGAGATCTGCATGCCGGAATAATCTTCAGTTCTATCACATAGTTAGCTCTCATGCCGCCTAGACAACCTATGATTAATACGACCAAGCTAACTATATGCCCTGGGTATAGTGTCCTCAGCTCGAACATAAAATCTCTGTATTTTTCCCTTTTCTGTTCTTCCTTCATCTCCACATTATTTTCGGCAGCGGACGAAAACTCGACAACAAACAATTATTATTATTATTATTATTATTATTATTATTATTATTATTATTATTATTATTATTATTATTATTATTATTATTATTATTATTATTATTATTATTATTATTATTATACCGTGTTTCGGAGGACACGTTAAGCCGTCGGTCCCCCTGAGTTAGTACGCCTCGGTACTAATTACCTAAAACAGGGTTAAAGAGGCAATCGGCGCCGGAACATCTCACATAATGTGTGTAGACTCCCCGGCAATAATGCCATACGCTAATTTAATTTTTAATTATTATTATTATTATTATTATTATTATTATTATTATTATTATTATTATTATTATTATTATTATTATTATTATTATTATTATTATTATAATATTGCGAAAAAGTTGTTCATTACAATGACTCGTTCCAGAGCGATTACATTTTTGGAATTTTATATATTTTGCCAAACACAGTGGCGCACCGTGCTCTATACGGGCCCTGTATCAAAATTTGTTGGGGGGCTCCAATGAAGGGTCACGACTTTTCGCAAAAAGAACAAAAACGATCGCATTGAATTGATATAATTTTATATTGATTATACCTAATTACTTACAATTAATACTCCTAGGAATTAAACTAGCCAAACAATTCAAATCAAATATAGACTTTCTTGCCTTTTTTCGGATAATATTATATCATTCAAGGTTGAAAACAATTTCCGTTTTTCTTAAAGTCTTCAGACAACACTGACAAGTCTAAATTTATATATATATATATATATATATATATATAATATATATATATATATATATATATATATATATATATATATATATATATTAATTTATATATATATATATATATATAGGTATTATATATATATATATATATAGGTATATATATATATATATATATTATATATATATATATATATATATATATATATATATATATACAGTGTGATGGCACATTAGACGTTTCTGGTGAATC
This sequence comes from Cynegetis impunctata, assembly GCA_030704885.1. Lineage (NCBI taxonomy): Eukaryota > Metazoa > Arthropoda > Insecta > Coleoptera > Coccinellidae > Cynegetis > Cynegetis impunctata. Next base: position 983,958 of record JARQZK010005059.1, read on the forward strand.
ATACAACGGATCGCTTTGAAAATTTAATATACCTAGAGCAGAATCGAACATTCTCTACTACCCAACTAAAATATTTTTGGTGGTGCGGTGTTACCGCTTCTTTTTAATAAAATCGAGTTTTTTTGAGATTACCCAAGCCTGTTATTGCTAATAATTATCGAAAAGTTATATATATATATATATATATTATATATATACATATATACATATATATATATATATATATATATATATATATATATATATATATATATATATATATTATATATATATATATATATATATATATATATATATATATATATATATATATATATAAATATAAAAATATATATATATATATATATAAATATATATATAAATATATATATATATATATATATATATATATATATATATATATATATATATATATATATATATATATATATATCGTAGAATAGGAGTTATGAAATCGATTTAATAATGACTTCTGCACCTCATTGTTGACTTTGGATACAGTGCATTAATTGACAAAAAGTGTGGTACTTAGGGAGTAGCATGTACTGATTTTTAAGTAGATGAAGTTGTATGTATTTCAAGTAAGTAATTATGCATTTGACCTACATACAATATGCATGTATCTGCAGAATATCCTACCCACTCTGTACAATGTGTCAGAAGGTGAAGTGGAAAAGGTCATTTCTAGTTAAAAGACGATTGCTTTGTTTGGACAATGATATATTATCTCAATGACCTTTTATCGATTTTCTAATGAGCTTTTAAATTGAAAAGAATGAAAAACACATATTTTTTTCTAAATTTTACCTAAAATCACTCACACGCACTCACATACACACACTATATATATATATATATATATATATATATATATATATATATATATATATATATATATATATATATCCCAAAATTGCTATTTCTTTACGGCTCAAAAGTTCTTGAAATTTTCTATAATTCGTTCAACAGTATTTGCTGATGGTCTTTGTTTATGAGGATATCGGTTCGCAAATGTATCACATGTTCTTGGAATAACTTTTATCACATTTGTCCATAAATAATAAATAAGTTTAAATAATTTTCGTCCTGATAATCTTTTAACCTGGTGACTCTTCAAGGTCTTGCTCTTGGACGCTCGACTCCATTCTGACAGCCAATCCCCGCTACCGCGATCCTAATGCCCTGGAGATACCCTGGGTGCCATTACGATAATTTGAAATGTCAAATACGATCGTGGCTATCCTAGATCTAATTGTTTAACGATTGAATGCAAAATCACCATATAAAAATATTAAATTGGCAATATTTCGAAAACTTCAAATTTTAGGCATGGATAACCTCATACAAAGTTACTTTCTTTTTAAATGCTAAATACTACTAAAAATGGGGGCTTTCCATTTGAAAAAATTGATTTTTGTCAGTTTTCTCAATCTCATTTTAGACCTCAATTTTTGAACACTCTGTATGATTAGTTATCCAAATATTATACAAAGTCTATTGAAGTAGGTCCTTTTCAACACGGAATCTAACCCAAAGTAAGTAAAAAAGGCTTTCTTATAGGAACAATTGATAATTACATTAGGGCTTGCATTCTTCGTTTTTGACATAAAAACCTAAATATGTTGAAAACGCTCAGACTTAGGTATAGGACATGATACAAAGAATCTTCCTAGAATCCTAAGTAGAATCCGAAAATGTAATAATATATAGGGTATCTCATTTAAAATAAGCGACTTTTATACATATATATATATATATATATATATATATATATATATATATATATATATATATAAACTCTTGATAATTATTAGCAATAACAGGCTGGTTGAATCTTGAAAAACTCGATTATAATAAAAAATTTGACGTTCCACTATGATATTCGTAATTGAAATTTCTTTGACATTTATTGATTTAAAAAATTGAAAAAAAAAAAAAAAAAAAAAAAAAAAAAAAAAAAAAAAAAAAAAAAAACAGGGCTGCTTAGTATATGCTATTCAGTTCAATATTAACATTCAAAATTGTTATCACCAGATGGTAAGGGAAACCAAAGAAACCCTCACCTACGCAATGTTTGAAAATAATAATAAAAGGGTACTATTTATCTAACAACAAAGAAATGAGTCATGGGAAAACATTAAAGAAGTGGAGTAGAATTATCGGTATAGACGCTTATATGGAAGCAGCCGTTGACACGTGTTTCGGACTCTTTGGTCCTCATCAGAACGGCGTAGCCAAGTATTGGATTGAAAATTTGAAGATGAAAAAAGTACAACAAACAAAATCCTTAGATACGGAAGATAATCACACAATTGTGGTTTATTGTCTGAACTCTCCGGTATGGGAGATTTGGTCAAACTTTGCCACGGAGGCGATTAATGCTATCCGCGAGATCTAAGAACGAGTAAATAAACAATAACAATGAAATTAGTTGCTGGAAAATATTAAATAGGTAGAGCAAAATTATCGAAATAGTTCGTTTATATGAAAGTAGCCGTTTTCAATGAAATTTTTTATTTATTTAGAATTTCAAATCTCTTAAAAAGGGGTACTTACAGTTATAACAAAGTTTAAAACCCTCAGATACAGTATAGGTTCATTGCCATTTTTTCAGCTTGCTATATTTAATTATTTATTCGAATAGTTGTTGCCTGTGATCTATTTTTAAACTCTTGATAATTATTAGCAATAACAGGCTGGTTTGAATCTTGAAAAACTCGTTTTAATAAAAAAATTTGACGTTCACTATGATATTCGTAATTGAAATTTCTTTGACATTTATTGATTTAAAAAATTGAAAAAAAAAAAAATAAAAAAAAAAAAAAAAAAAAAAAAAACAGGGCTGCTTAGTATATGCTATTCAGTTCAATATTAACATTCAAAATTGTTATCACCAGATGGTAAGGGAAACCCAAAAGAAAACCCCTCACCTACGCAATGTTTGAAAATAATAATAAAAGGGTACTATTTATCTAACAACAAAGAAATGATCATGGGAAAAATTTAAAGAAGTGGAGTAGAATTATCGGTATAGACGCTTATATGGAAGCAGCCGTTGACAACGTGTTTCGGACTCTTTGGTCCTCATCAGAACGGCGTAGCCAAGTATTGGATTGAAAATTTGAAGATGAAAAAAGTACAACAAACAAAATCCTTAGATACGGAAGATAATCACACAATTGTGGTTTATTGTCTGAATCTCCGGTATGGGAGATTTGGTCAAACTTTGCCACGGAGGCGATTAATGCTATCCGCAGATCTAAGAACGAGTAAATAAACAATAACAATGAAATTAGTTGCTGGAAAATATTAAATAGGTAGAGCAAAATTATCGGAATAGTTCGTTTATATGAAAGTGCCGTTTTCATGAAATTTTTTTATTATTTAGAATTTCAAATCTTTTAAAAAAGGGTACTTACAGTTATAACAAAGTTTAAAACCCTCAGCTTAAGTTTAGGTCATTGCCATATTTTCAGCTTGCAATATTTAATTATTTATTCGAATAGTTGTTGCCTGTAATTTCATTAAAACGGCTACTTTAATTATAAAAACCTATTCCGATAATTTTGCTCTACCTATTTAATATTTTGGCACTAATTTCATTGTTATTTTTTTTACTCGTTCTTATCTCGCGGATAGCATTAATCGCCTCCGTGGGCAAAGTTTGACCAAATCTCCCATACCGGAGAGTTCAGACAATAAACCACAATTGTGTGATTATCTTCCGTATCTAAGGACTTTTGTTTGTTACTTTTTCATCTTCAAATTTTCAATCCAATACTTGGCTACGCCTTCTGATGAGGACCAAAGAGTCCGAAACACGTGTCAACGCCTGCTTCCATATAAGCGTCTATACCGATCAATTCTAACTCCACTTCTTTAAGTCTTTTCCCATGACTCATTTCTTTGTTGTTAGATAAATAGTACCCTTTTATTATTATTTTCAAAACATTGCGTAGGTGAGGGTTTCTTTGGTTTCCCTTACCATCTGGTGATAACACATTTTTAATGTTAATATTGAACTGAATAGCATATACTAAGCAGCCCTGTGTTTCAATTTTTTAAATCAGTAAATGTCAAAGAAATTTCAATTACGAATATCATAGTGGAACGTCAAATTTTTTATTAAAATCGAGTTTTTCAAGATTCAACCAGCCTGTTATTGCTAATAATTATCAAGAGTTTAAAAATAGATCACAGGCAACAACTATTCGAATAAATAATTATATATATATATATATATACAGGGTGACCCAGACCTACGTAATCGGTCCATAACTTTTTTGTCATTGAAGATATCGATATGAAATTTTCAGAGAAAATATGACCTGACTAAGTCTGTTTTTCAAAATTATTTTGAAGAAAATTGCACTTCTGGTTTTGCCGGAAATGATATTAACTTTGTTATTTCAAATGGAATACCCTGTATATTTTTTGATTTTCGAATGTCTTATGTAATTGATAATAAAATGGTCATAACATTCTTTTTACCTAAAATGAACAGTTTTCGAGTTATTAATTTTTTTCGTGAAATTTTGACAGTTGCATCTTCAACAAAAATAGGCTATAACTTCTTTGTTAGTAGGTCTATTGGTATGCGGTTTAGATTTTTGTAACCTTGAAACATTGTTTTATTTATTCCATGTCAAAATTTTCCATATTTCTAACTAATTACTTGATAAAATCTAGGGTGAAGTTGCCAAATTTCAAACGTTAATAACTTTCTTATTTCAAATAGATTGCTATGTATATTTTTGCATTATTAAATTTGCTATTCAATTACCTTTCGATTATTTTTACCATTCTCTATAGCTAAAGTTGATAATAACAAAGATATTCCATAATTTTGTAATAATTTATATATCAATACACTTGAGAAATCGACTAGCGAATTATTTTTGACGTATCCATGGATACCAATTACGAAAATTGTTTAAAATTTAATTGTGTCACCTTTTCTCTTCATTAGGTTTGTAGCACCTGATGCTGATATCCGAAAATATATTGAAAAAATAGTTATTCTAAGAAGTTAATATTCAATAATTATTGTTGTTTATAAACAACATATGTTTGTAGTAGACTGATGCAATGTCAAGTTTGACATTATCATTTTGGTCAGGAGGAGTACATTCGCATGATCCAACAGTTACTCCAAATTGTACATTTCAATGTTATACAGAAAGAAATCAATGCTCATTAATGACAGAATCACAAAACGTAGTTGAATCAGAATCAGAATATTTTTGATGATAAATTCTACTAGCTAGCAGAACATTTCGATCCGCTTCTCCAATACAGTAAACCATATTAAAATTTATCATTTCTTGTTGCGTAAAATCCATTTTATTAACTGAAAAAATACAAGAAAACGTGACACAATTAGATTTTAAATAATTTTTATTATTGGTATCCATGGATACGTCAAAGAAACACGTTAGACGATTTCTCAGGTATATTGATATATAAATTATTACAAAATTGTGAAATATCTTTGTTATTATTAACTTTAGGTATAGGGAATGGTTATACAAATCGAAAGGTAATTGAATAGCAAATTTAATAATGCAAAAATATACATAGCATTCCATTAGGAATAAGAAGGTTATTAACGTTTGAAATTTGCCAACTTCACCCTAGATTTTATCAAATAATAAGTTAGAAATATAGAAAATTTTGACGAGGAATGAATAAAACACTGTTTCAAGGTTACAAAAATCCAAACCGCATACCATACTAACAAAGAAGTTAGAGCCTATTTTTGTTGAAGAAAAAATTAATAACTCGAAAACTGTTCATTTTAGGTATAAAGAATTTTATGACAATTTTATTATAAATTACAAAAAATATAGAGGCTATTCCATTTGAAATAACAAAGTTGATATCACTTCCGGAAAAACCGAAAGTGAAATTTTCTTCAAAATGATTTTGAAAAATAGACTTAGTCAGACCATTTTTGCTCTGAAAATTTCATATCGATATCTTCAATGACAAAAAAGTTATGGATCGATTACGTAGCTCTGGGTCACCCTGTATATATATATAT
>JARQZK010005059.1:995000-1215000 GCA_030704885.1 Cynegetis impunctata
ATGCGATTATAACACCGTGTATTTTTTTTCTGCCTGAGCTACCCGATATTGCCCGCAGAAGGATGTAAACTTGGACGAAGAAAACATGTCGCTATTCAAACACCCTGTACAATAAGTTTATTCATTTTTTTTGGTCATCTTATAACTATTGCATTTTCTCAAAGAACGGAGCTACAATTTGGTGAAAAATTTATTCAAATAGGATCCCGCCTGAGAAAATATTCAGTCAAAACTTAGGAAATATTCAAGCTATGCGTTAAATTTGCGGCGCAGTGCATTTCGCAAGTAGCACGATTTCAATGACAAAAATTGGAATTTTTAGACTTTTGAAAGAAAAAAACCACAAATGTTATACCGTTTTCGAAAGAGCATTAAATAGGCTAGTTTTTAAGAACATTTGCTGATTCTGTCTGGTACAATATTTTTTCACAGTAAATAGTCAAACTTTAGTTGAGGTTTTCGGATTTAAATTAAATTGAAGCAACTTGATTTTTTTCAATGAAATGATAGGTCGATTGTCTCAACCATATATTGATGATAGCACAAGAAAAAAAAACAGGAGTTAGAACTTATTTATATTCAAAACAGGCGAGAAAATGACCAAAAAGTATAGATTTTTGAAAAAAAACATAAGAGTGGCAATATCACGAAAACCAGAAAACTTTTACTGAGGTCATGTTGATGTTATCTGATTGACCTGAAGCCAATCTACCTCCAGTGTCACTCTGGCGTGTTATTTACGGGACACCCTGTATATATATATATATATATATATATATATATATATATATATATATATATATATATATATATATATATAGATATATATATATATATATATATATATATATAAATATATATATATATATATATATATATATATATATATATATATATATATATATATAGGTATGCATAATTATATATATATATATATATATATATATTTATATATATATATACAAACCAAATGAGCTAAAATTTGGTACTCGTGTTGTTTTCGACGCAGAACTCAAAATTTGAGTGAATTTTCGCAACTGCCACTTCACTCGGTATCACATATAACTTCTAGATGTGGTAAAACAATATTTAAAACAACGACCCGAACGTTAACATTGATATGTGGCATGAGTCGACTAATTCAACAAGGATTTTGTGGGTACCAGATAAACATAACCACAGAAAAATACTGACCGCGGTAAATAATCTCCGGTTTGTGTTCCTTGAACATGAAGCTGAAATTCCTCGGAATTAAAACTTTTATTTTATGATATAGGATTTCTAGCTATACTGAAAAAAAATCACCGTTCATAATAAATAAAATACCTTCATTACTGGTCGACGAAGGGGGTGTAAACATTTTGAGATTGAAGTCGTTAGAAGAGTTTACAAATATTTGCTATATTCAGTTAAATAAAAAAGTAGCTTGATTGTGAAGAAAATAAATGAAACACTAATATAAAAATTTAATTCCAAAGAAAATTTTGGTTTGATCATAGTGTAATGGTATAGGAATATCTTCATTTTGAGTTCAAGGTGGAAAAACAAGGCGTAGGTGTATATACTTTATCATTTTTATTTCTTGAAATCAATATCAATATAACAGAAACTATTTCTGATGCTAATTGCAGACCAATGCAGCGCTCTATTCTCAGAACTGTTCACGGTTTTTGAGCATTTTAAATCCAGCATTAATTGAAATTACCTTTGGGAAGAGTTAATTCTAATCTTGACACTTGAAAATAGTCGAAATTCCTTATGAACAGAATGAAATTGAACGTTGGTTCTATATAACGTACTTAATTTTTCACTTGTATATTATTTGTTGATTTTACGGTTTGGTACGGTTGCTATAAATACACTCATTATGCCCTAGGGCGTTATGAGCGGGCATTATGGATCATAACGCCCGCTAATTGTACGAGGACAACTGAAGCAACTTCCATTGATTAATTACTTCATAATCCTTGTCGTATACGACTCTGGATTTCTCCGGCGATGAATTATTCGCAGCTTTGGCTGCATTTTCAATATAGATATTCTTGGGTAAATTCATTTTCATTTCCATTATTTCTATAAGACTACACAAAGAAAGCAACAATGACATTCACTAAATATGATGAGAAAAATATTCACAAACGTCAAAATATCAACAAATGGCATGCCTACTATGAGTAGGAAAATGGAAAGTTAAGGAGCAATGAACCGATTTTAAAATCGATTTTTTGTTATAATAAAATAATTTTTTATATTAATATAATATTGATGTAAATGAAAAAGGTTATATGAACAAAAAATAAATTGCACCACGGGGGAATAAAAATCGTGAAAAAATTTCAAAATCAAATTTCTCAAAAACTGTCGGTAATAATTGAAAATTTTTGCGCCACAATGACGGGCGAACCATGCGAGTGAAAATAAAATGGAAATTCGGACAGTGCACGGAAGAAAAATTATGGAAAAATGCAAATACAGGCTCAAAACAGTCCACGTAGGAATCAATAATCATCATAAAATAAATCCAGTCAACGAATCACTCAGCTCAAAATGACAAAAGCCTTCTACCATGTAGACCTAGTATCATGAACTAGACAAGATTTTGAAGATACCTACTAATATTTCGTTATACTTTGTATCATAATACAAAAAATTCTTAGTTATTGTCCAAGTGTCATGAAAAGTTAGTTGCGAAAATTAGCAAGTCATAATTTGTCAAAAATGTCAGCGATAATGCAATAGAGGTAAATCAATTGTGCAATAAATTCGGACGTATGTACCTAACTTTAATTATACAAATTATTATTCAATAGAAGCAGAGTTTTAGAAGTAATTGTAGAAGAGAAAAAAAATCCTATTATTTCAGGAAATATAATGATATTATTATTATATGTCACGGAATCCAAAATTGACGTTGATGAAGATGAATCACTAATATTTTATCAGATTGAGAATGAAAAAGGGGGATACAATTATTTATACAGGTGTATTTTGAGCAGATAGTCGGAGGTTGATTATAATTTGGAAAACTTATCATTTGAGGTCAAAAAAGAAATAACAAAGATTGAGATTACTTTGTGTTGCTGGTTTCGCCTCTAAATAGGGTTTTTTCAGACGCGGAGAGTGTCTGAAGAAGCTCAGAAAGAGACAGAACCAGCGTCACAATATAATGAAATTTGGTATTAAATATTGTTTTCATTAAGATTCTTATTGGAATGAAAAATCATCAATAGGCTCTTGCACCGTATACTACTAAACTAAGTTTAATGATAAACCGAGTTTAACTTGACATTTGACAAGCGAAAATGTCAAATTAAACTCGGTTGATCATTAAACTTTGTTTAATAATATACGGTGCAAGAGCCTATAAGAAACATAAATAAGTAAATAATAAATAATTGATAAATTAATAAACGAATGAATAAATAAATGAAGAATGAATAAATGCTTGAAATAATTGAGATGCTATTTCGATTTCTAATTTTTTGAAATATAATTTAATAACAATTTATGCAAGCCATTCATATAATTTTTATAAAAATAAATTTTTCAATATTTTGAATTCTCTAGAACTTTCTTAGTCCGGTCACAATGATTTAAATTTAATGATAATACAACATTTTCAAATTTCAGAAACTCAATTTCTACGTAGCAAATTTCAATTTGTGCTTAGATTGTATAATTCCGAATATGAATATCTCAATATCTAAATATCCTATTCATTGGAGACACCATTAATAAGTTTTCATGTTACTTCTTAACCAAGTTGGTACCTTTTGAACAATATGTTATCTCATATTTTCATTGTACTAATAGAAATGATGTATGCGAATGTTAAATTTTGAAAATCACAGAAGTGCACTCTTTGGAGAATCCTCATAAATAATGTAAAAGTTATTTAAAAATCAACTTCAATGTTACTTTTTAATTTATCTACAAGATGACTATACACGTAGTATAGTCATCCTGTAGATATGTTGCTTTGTTCTTTGTTTATTTTGAGATTTTTGCAATAGACTTAATAATTAAATTGTATCATTACAAATCATTGATTATTGGTCTGCTTTTATGACATTGAATAAGAGAATTTCCCGAGTAATTTTCTGAGAAAAATTAATGAATTGTCTGTCTTGTATCTGCTCTGCCATAGATTGAGTGAATACTATGTTATGTTGTACAAGTTATCTTTACATCCACTATGATACTTCATGAAAATTTCTATAGAGTTCCGCCTCAAGAACAATAAAATTTCAACGAAGATAGGTTGTTGACAGTTTTTTTGTGCCTCGAGAACACCAATTTTCAAGCCAGTGGTATTTTTATTTTGTAAAATTGACTTTTTATGTTCTTCAAAACGAATGTTTATATTCCTTCCTGTTTGTCGAATGTAGAAAGTAGGACATTCAACGCAAAATATTTTGTAAACACCACCAATAATGACTTAAAGTTTCTTTTATTTGTACAAATTGTTTTAACGTTATTTTTCGATAGTCTGTTACAAATTTTGCTACCCAAATTCGGCACATAATTTATTGGGAAGTATTTTTGTTCTTCATTAATAGTTTGCGTGGGGTATATTGAATGCAACAGATACTTTATTCGTTTTTTCCCAATGAGCTTATCGATAAGACTTTCATTGTAACGTTATTGGTGGCTAATAATTTAATTGTATTAACTTCGGTTTGAAAATTTGTTTCCGATAATGGAATTAAATAATATATCTTATATATATAAAAGAAGGTCGTGTTAGTTACACTATTTATAACTCAAGAACGGCTTTACAGATATGGCTGAAAATTGGCGAGGAGGTAGCTTAGAGCCAGGAGACGGACATAGGATTTTTTTTTCACCCCTCTACGATCAACCCCTATTTTTTATTTGTTAAATTCCTCCGAAATGGCTCGACCGATTCTCATGAAATTTTGTGTTCATATCGGTTAGGTCTGGGAATCGAACAAAATCTACTTTTCATCCCTCTGAATGTTGAGGGTCGACCGAGGGGTGGTCCACCCCTTAATTTTTATTTTTCAGACAAAATTTTCTGTTCTATTTTTTTATGATATATAAATTCAAAAATACATACAACGCTAAATTTTCACCCCTCAACGATCAAACCCCTATTTTTCATTTATTAAACTCCTCCAAAATGGCTAGACCGATTCTCATGAAATTTTGTGTGCATATTAGTTAGGTCTGATAATCGGACATCTATTTTTCTGTTCTATTTCTTTTATGTTACAGCATTCAAAAATACATACAACCCTAAATTTTCAACCCTCTACGATCAACTCCTATTTTTTATTTGTTAATTATAAATTATATAACTTCAATTTTTCTGGCAAGATTTTTATTTTTACTTCGTCATGACTTAGAATAACAAAATTCATATTACTCTCAATTTTTTATCCTTCTACGATCAACCCATATTATTCCATCGCAATTTTAATTTCTTTTATTTTATCCATAGATCCGCATTAGGGTTGCAAGATGTCAATCGAAAATAACAATAGTCGGTCTGAGAATAGGTCGTAATATATTTTTACCCCTATAATAATATAATAAAATGATTAGGGTGGTTCAACACAAACATTTTTATAAATTTTTCGGACAAAATTATTTTCTATTTTTTATGATGTTGCATTAAAAAATACATATAACTCTAAATTTTCACCTTTCTATCAACAACACATATTTTTTCATAGCCATTTTCATAATTTAAGCAACGTTTGCCGGGTCAGATAGATTCATAGATAGATAGAAAGATAGATAGGTTTATATACATCGGCCGATAGATGAATAGATAGATAAAAATAATTTATATGGCAGAACAACGTTTGCCGGGTGAGCTAGTATATATATATATATATATATATATATATATATATATATATATATATATATATATATATATATATATATATATATATATATATATATATATATATATATATATATCAGGCGCGGATCCAGAGGGGGGAACTGGAGGAACGTCCCCCCCCCCAAATGACCCAGGCCCCATCTAATTTTGTTGATTGGGAGCTACTCGATTTACCATTACCCAAAATACCAGTACCTTTTGGCTTTTGAATATATAAAAGTTCCCCCCCCAAAAGTCGTGCCTGGATCCGCGCCTGATATATATATTTATACCGGAGAGTTCAAACAATAAACCACAAATAAGTGATTTTCTTCCATAACAGAGGATTTTATTATAAAAATTTCATTAAAAACGGCTACTTCCATATAAACGAACTATACCGATAATTTTTGCTTTACTTATTTAATATTTTCCCAAAACTAATTTTCTTTTTTAATATTAATTTACTCTTTCTGAGATCTCTCGGATGGAATTAATCGCCTCCGTGGCAAAGTTTGACCAAATCTCCCATACCGGAGAGTTCAAACAATAAACCACAAATAAGTGATTTTCTTCCATAACAGAGGATTTTATTTATAAAACTATTTTCATCTCCAAATTTTCAATCCAATACTTAGCTACGCCGTTCTGATGAGGACCAAAGAGTCCGAAACACGTGTCAACGGCTGCTTCCATATAAACGTTCTATACCGATAATTCTGCTCTACTTTTTTAATATTTTCCCGTGACTAATTTTTTTTCTGTTAAATAAATAGTACCCTATTATTATTATTTTCGAACATTACATAGGTAAAGGTTTCTGTAGTTTCCCTTGCCTTCTAATGATAACAATTTTGAATGTTAATATTAGACTGAATAGCACGTAATAAATAACAAATTTTTAACAAGACAGATCAATCTTATCTATTCAATTTTTTCAAGTCAATAAATGTCAAAGAATTTTCAATTTTTTTTCAAAAGTTTTGAATAACTATGAATGTCGTAGTGAAACGTCAACTTATTAATCAAATCGAGTTTTTTAAGATTCAACCAGCCTGTTATTGCTAATAATTATCAAGAGATTATATATATATATATATATATATATATATATATATATATATATATATATATATATATATATATATATATATATATATATATATATATATATATATATATATATATTATATATATATATATATATATAATATATATATATATATATATATATATATATATATATATATATATATATATATATATATATATATAAATGTGAATGTGAAAATATTAAAAAGATAAATAGATTGATTGTTTAATTAACATTCAGATTGAGTTACTGCGATTATGTCTACAAGAGAAACTGAACTATATTGCATGTGTTTATTTCAACAATTTTTAATTTCAAATATTCGACTATTTTCAGAGAGCCGGAAATTCAAATAAAAATTATGATTCTATGCAGTATCCAATAGTCGAGGTCGTTGCAAAAATGATAGTATTTATTCAAATTGTTGACTGTTACATGAGTAGAAAATTTTCCATATAATAGGAATGTAATAAGATTGTGAACAATAATAGGTAAAGATCAACCAGCCGTGTATATTTTTCTCTTAATTCGACACTTAAAACTCGGAAGATTTGATCGAAACATTAGTTTCGCAAAGCGTGAGGAACTACTTAATTGTTTTATGTATAAAAAAATTTGACGGTATATTATATATTTTGAATGATAATTTGTATTGTATTGAGAATAAGTTGACACCAGCTGTCACGTTTATCAATTATCGCTACACTTTATAATTTGATCATGAATATTATAATTCATGATGGTTTTTTATTTTAAATTTATGAATAGAAAAAATATTTTATAATTTCGTTGTTTGAATATCAACGAATTTGTAACATTCAGTAGTATATATATATATATATATATATATATATATATATATATAAAAATATATATATATATATATATATATATATATATATATATATATATATATAATATATATATATATATATATATATATATATATATATATATATATATATATATATATATATATATATATACATATATGTATATATATATATACTATAATATATATAGTATATATATACTATATTATAGTATATATAATATATATATATATATATATATATATATATATATAACTACTTGGTTCACGGAATGAACCGCGTAAAAGATTTTGAAAAAATCTCGACGTTTCGGCACCTTGTGCGAAGCCATCTTCAGGAGAATTAGAAGGGAAATAATTCAGAGAATTCAGGTCCGTGCCAAGGAACATTCACTTTCGGTAAGACACTCAGATATCGCCAACGCCCTTTCCCAACATCACACCCAAACAGGCCACATGATCGATATCCCCAATACAAGAACTATTGCTCCCGTCCCGATCTTTCAAATCCCGAATTATCCGTGAAGCTGTAGACAATAGAAAACGTCCAAATTGTTTGAACACCAGAGATGACAGTCACAGACTCCCATCAGCATGGAAACCACTTCTCAGTGGTCGCCATGTAACGCCCAATCAGAGTGCATCCCGCACTGATGAGCGTGAGTACCCACCCCTCTCCCCTATAAATACGGCCACGCGACGATCGCGGCCCGTCCAGTTGGCTCTGAAGAGTAGGCAGAATTGAGACTTCAGAGTTGACAGGAAGCAATACGGTTAGTGGAGTAGGCAGGTTGAGACCACGCAATCGTATTGGTTTCGATTCCTCCTAAATTCGATTCGTGGAGTAGGCAGATTGAGGCCACGAGTCTGAATTATTTTCCCTTCAATTCTCCTGAAGATGGCTTCGCAAAAGGAGCCGAAAAACGTCGAGGTTTTTCAAATCTTTTACGCGGTTCATTTCCGTGAACCAAGTTTTTCAAAATACTTTCCGACCGCGGAAATCTTTTCTGAACATATATATATATATATATATATTAATATATATATATATATATATATATATATTATATATATATATATATAGTTATATATATATATATATATATATATATATACATATATATATATATATATATATATATATATATATATATATATATATATATATATATATATATAGGCTTGCCATATTTTTGATGAGTGAAACTGGGACACATTAATATGGAATGGCCTTACCGGTGGGGGTATTCGATACCCCAAAATCGGTAGCACAATGGTGAGTTCCAAGCCTCGCAAAAGACGGGAAGAGGTAATCTGGAACTCTAAATTGTTTCTTCTACACATCTTTTGAAAATAAAGAAAGAATTTTTGCTACTAAAAATAAATATTATTTCCTTTTCAATGTTAATTTTCAAAGAAAGAAAGCAAAATTTTCTATCAAACTGAAAAAACAGTTAATTAATAAGTTGACAAAGTTAATATTTGCCCTCAAAATAAAGCGCTCATATCAGATAAAGTGATAGTGTACACCTCTCCACTAGGTTGCGTTTGCCCTTCTTATTGTATTATAATAAAACTTCACACAGCCATTATTTATTACTTTTCATATCTAACACCCGTTTTCCGGGACATCGATCAAACCGGGCGGGACACCGGGACAAGAGCAAGATACCGGGACTTTCACGGCCAAACCAGGACTCATGGCAAGCCTATATACACACACATATATTTATATATATATATATATATATATATATATATATATATATATATATATATATATATATATATATATATATATATATATATATTCAGTGGCGGCTCGTGAGGTTTTGATTTAAGGAGGCTACAAGAGGTGTTAAAAAATACACCATAGGCGAAAATTTTTATGATTTCAAGGTCAACAGCCTTATAATTGAAAGAAAATCAAAGTTAAACAAGCACTTTAAGCTATTAATTTGTTTTCACTTTCGAGTGTCTATCTTGAGACCTACAACTCCTATTTATAATATTCACAAAAACTCTTTTCAGCCAATTAATCAATTCATCTATTCATCAAATCTTTTTTCACAAAATAGGTACCTACCCACCTACTTAACGAATTTTTGAACAGCTGGTGAGAGCAAATAAAATATTTTTGAAGATTAGCGGGATTCAGCGATCTTTAACGTTAGCAAAATGATCTATAATATCCTCATAAAATTTTTTGTCTTTCGCCAAAAGTTTTACCAATTCCTTTTCAATAGACAACAAACGAATATTTTTCAAACGATCCTGGCTCATTGAATTTCGTAAATAAGTTTTAATTCTCTTAAGAGTGGAAAACGAGGGCTCTACGGAAGCCGATGTCGCCGGGATAGAAACAATTAGACATAAGAGTTTATAAACTTGGGGTAAATCTTGATTCAAATCATTATCAAGAAGGTATTTAATAGTCCTCACATGATTTTCATTTTGCCACAAAATTTCATTGTCATTATAAACAACACACAGTTCACTTTTTATGGCCACCTTATCAAGAAAAGTGTATTTTTGACATAAATTTTCCAAAAGTTATCTGGAAAATCCGGTAAACAAATTTTTATCGAGTAAGTCTAAAAAATGCAGTTCTTTCAAATCAGAGAACCTTATTTCTATTTGACCCCTAATAGTATCCAAAATTTCATAAAATATTTGCTTATAGTGAAGCTCTATATCTGCGTAACTGAATTTCTTTCGTTTTGTGCTAAATTGAGTCGTATCATCAGTAGTTTGAAATACAGAAAATAGTTTTTTAAAATAAACTTCTGCACGAAATTCTGAAATTTTTTCCAGAAGAAACTTGAGCCGATTTCGTGAGTAAATTACATCTGAAAACTTGTGCTGTAAGATTTGAAAAACTATTTCTGTTTGTTCAAAAATTAATTTAAAGATGTTTAAAAAATATATAAATTCCTTATCTTGTATGTAAGATATTAATCCGCGTGCGGTATTTAAAGTTTTTTTATCGGTGAAAAATTCTTCACTTTCAACTATAGAATTAAATCCTCAAATCCTAAGCGGCCCCAAACAGAGACATTTTCCCTAGTAAAAAGTAAACACTGCCAACAAAATAATTTATTTTTTACCTGTGATCCGGTTAAGCAAGGATGTCTCTCATAATTTCTTGTATTAAAACCGAGGTTTTGTTGTCTGTTACGCTGCACCAAATTGTTTAATTCAGGGTTAGGTCGCAATGTTTTTATCAAAACTTTATCCTCATAACTTAGTGCACTAAAGTGATGGGATAACAAAAATTCCACTAAGTCACCATTGAAATTTTTGAAATTAACTTCAGTAACCAAACTCATTTTGAAACAATACGCGAGCAATATAAGTAAACAAGCTGTTTTCGGCCATTAGTCACTACGATCACACTACGATTAAATTAATTTCCAACGAATTCACTCGATTCTACCCGAAATTCTATAGTTGTGATTGGTCGACATTGTATGGGACTCAGGATCCATCGGTGTTGCAATTTACATGTGTTTTGCTTTTCTATTGCAATGAAGTATTCATTGACAGTATTCGCACCGTTGTTACCATAATATAATGTAGGTTGAAAGGAAGGTAGGTGCATAAAATAATATGATTTTGATTAATATGAATATGCTGAATATATTATATATTATATATTAGTGATACACGGAGGCTTAGCCTTCTTAGCCGCCTTTGAATTGCCGCCCCTGATATATATATATATATATATATATATATATATATATATATATATATATATATATATATATATATATATATATATATATATATATATATATATATATATATATATATATATATATGTAAATAGAAAGGAATATCTTGACAATACATGTTCAATTTTGATAAAAAATCTATCTTTCACTTCTGTTATTGTTAGAAACAAATATATAAATAAATATTTTTTGCAGGTTTTAGCAGCTATCTGTGCACATTCCGTTTCCATATCTATTGGCATATGTCAAGGATATAGCGCAATTTTAATACCTCAACTAACCGCATCCCCACAGTATCGTATCTCGATGGAGGAGAGCTCGTGGTTGGGTAAGTCAATAAATTTATATTTTAGTGAGCGTAACAAAAGAGACGATTCATTAGCTAATAAACAATTCCAGTAATGAATGTTATACAGTAAGTTTCAAAAAGTTTGAACCATATGGGAAAGTTTTTTATAATATATTTGTCAGAAAATATTATTTCTTGATAAAAATTGGTGCATTGTGAGAAACTTCGATTTCAGATGTCAGAATTGTGAATTTCTGAACGGTATACAAAAATATAAATTTGGATCAGGAGTAAACTAATCTTGAAATCGAAAATTTAAAAAAAGTTCAATCAAAAAAGTTATTTATAAATAAAAACGAAATTCAGATTTGATATCACAGCCACCTACGCAAAAAAACAAAAAAAATACATTTTTCTTGGTTTTTTGGTATTTTTTTCAATAGTTAACGAATAATGTATGAAAAATACTTGTTCATATTCAATAAATGAATTAATTGTTTCCAAACAATAGCTATTTATGCCATCAGTTACGAAATGCCTAATTTTGTGTAACGCGTGAGTTTCACGAAATTTGCCAACTTCATTCTAGATTTTATCAAGTAATAAGTTAGAAACATGGAAAATTTTGACATGGAATAAATAAAACAATATTTCAAGGTTACAAAAATCTAAACCGCATACCAATAGACCTACTAACAAAGAAGTTATAGACTATTTTTTGTTGAAGACGTAACTGTCAATTTTACGAAAAAAATTAATAACTCGAAAACTGTTCATTTTAGGTAAAAAAAATGTTATGACAATTTTATTATGAATTACATAAGAAATTCGAAAATCAAAAAATATACAGGGTATTCTATTTGAAATAACAAAGTTGATATCACTTCCGGCAAAACCGGAAGTGCAATTTTCTTTAAAATAATTTTGAAAAATAGACTCAGTCAAATCATATTTGCTCTGAAAATTTCATATCGATATCTTCAATGACAAAAAAGTTATGGGTCGATCACGTAGCTCTGGGTCTCACTGTATATATATATATATATATATATATATATATATATATATATATATATATATATATATATATATATATATCGATGGTCTAGTACACAAACGTTGTAAGTGCACTTTTCATGAAAAATGAGTTAAATGCACTAACATACCATTTCAGACATGAACTTTCTTGTGCACACAAGTGGTAGGTAAAATATTTAAATTTGTTGAATCCAGCGCCATCTTCCAATAGTGTTAAGTACTTCTAGACTACATTATTCTACTCCAAATGTTGTAAGTGCACTTATCACAAATGTGCGCTACATTTAATAGCATTAACTGCGAATCATGTGGCTTCGTTTTCAGAAGAAACAACCTAATATAATACAATACAAGTATAACCTCTTAGAAGAAAGTTTTTTTGAATTGGATATCACAGACAGACGCAAACTGGGAATCCGTCACACTGAATAAAAAATACCCACCGCGTCTGCCAATTTCCCAAGCAAAGAAAAAGGACCTGTTGTTTCTTTTAGAAAAGAAGATTATCCCAGACGATTATTCAAATTTCATAAAAGAAATCCCAGAAACGAAAAAACCAGTCGTTCTTAGTGAAATCGACAGTGAAAATAGTGATTAAAAGACAATAAACAATTTTTTTTCGAAATGTTTTCAAAAGTTTATTTTAACAATTTATTATTTATTAACAATAAAGTTGAATTTAAATCATCTAGGTAGTTCAATAATTTATCAAAGAATTGTATATCAAATGTGGTAAGTACAGGTTTTTTTTTTCAAACAAAGAAATGTATAGCGACATATGTGGTAAGTACAGTTATTTCAGATTATTTTTCAAAATTTTTAATACTGTATGATCAAATATCGCAATTGAATACTTTTACCCTAAAGCTAATAATATAACCAAATTTAATACAACATCTTCGATATTCAAACGTAATCCTGTGAATTATAGTGAACTGACAAACTTTAAATTTCATATATCTCAGAACATACTATTCTGCACTTACAACATTTGTGTACTAGACCATCGATATATATATATATATATATATATATATATATATATATATATATATATACATATACAATATATATATATATATATATATATATATATATATATATATATATAATTATTTATATATATATATATATAAATATATATATATATATATATATATATATATATATATATATATATATATATATATATATATACACACTGGCCAGCAAAATTAACGCACCACTAAAATTTGGGTCAATTTCAAAGTTAATTTCTCGCGAACTGCTGAATCGATTTAGATAAAAAAAATTTTTCAATGTAGCTTAAATCTTCGGAAATGACGTTATGCAAAGAGAGAAAATTTAAATTCGAGTTTTAGGCATATACTGGGTGTTTGAAGAAAAACTAGTAAAATGCACAACTTTTGTCATATTCTGTGGGAATTCCCATCAACAGTATAAGGTGTCTCTCTAAGTCAAAATATAGCTCCATCTTTTACAAGCATTTTGTTTTTCTATTTACTTTTTTATCTTGCTTATTAAATGAAATACGGAATTTAATGTAAAACGTAACAACTAAAATTTATTTTAAAAAAATTTGAAATAAAATCTTAAACATTAAAATAAAAAGTCAACAGTGTTTTCTCCTCTATTCCTTATAACTGATTGACATCGACGACCCATATTTTGAACCAGACGATGATCTATATTTGTCCATATTTCCCTCATAATGTTTTCTACATCATCCAAGGAGGCAGGTGGGGGTTGATGATCTCTAAGCTGCCTTTCATTAGATCCCATAAATGTTCTGGTTAATTTAGTTCTATTTCCGCAGTATGTGGTCTGACATTATCTTGCATTAGTATAAAATGCACATGCTCTGACAAAATTTCATCAATGTACATTTCGCTATTTAAAGGTGTTCCATGCAAGGACATGATGTCTGTACGAGCTGCCAAAGAAATTCCGCCCCAAAACATCACAGAGCCTCCATTAAATAACTCGGTTTAGCGAATATTATTTTGTGAATAACGTTCGTTTGGCTGTCGAATAATTTCTGAGCTTCGATCCTTGCTGTAGAGATAAAACCTCGTCTCATCAGTGAACAAAACTCATTCCCAATCTTCAGCAGTCCAGTTCACATGTTCCCTAGCAAATTGAAGTCTTTAAGTCTTTTTTCGACATTAAATTCCGTATTTCATTTAATATGTGAGATAAAAACGTGAATAAAAAAACAAAATGCTTGTAAAAGATGGGGCTATATTTTGACTTAGAGAGACACCTAATACTGTTGATGGGAATTCCCACAGAATATGACAAAAGTTGTGCATTTTACTAGTTTTTCTTCAAACACCCAGTATATGCCTAAAACCCGAATTTAAATTTTCTCTCTTTGCATAACGTCATTTCTGAAGATTTAAGCTACATTGAAAATTTTTTTTATCTAAATCGATTCAGCAGTTCGCGAGAAAATTAACTTTGAAATTGACCCAAATTTTAGTGGTGCGTTAATTTTGCTGGCCAGTGTATATATATATATATATATATATATATATATATATATATATATATATATATATATATATATATATATATATATATATGCTGTAATGTAAAATGTAACAAAACTAATTTATTGCAAACATGGTTATTAGCAAGGGCAATATAAATAAATATTCATTATATAAAACTCCATTCATTTTATATTCGTTTATATTCCGATATGAAAAAAAATTAGAGAGGAAGTTGTAGAACAAATTGTTAATACGCATTAAAATAAACATAACCTCGATGATTTTCCACTCTGACAGTGACACCCTCAATTTAAAAAACGAATCTCATACATGCCACTTAGAAAGTATGGTACCTATCTATCGAAATTCTCAGAATCAGCTGGTGACATTGAAATCGATTCGTTTGTTATAATTACAACAACAGATGATTAAAAATCAATAACTGGATCTAAAGAATATCAGGAAGGCGTGTTGATCGTATTTCTGAGAATAAACTTCCGGTAACACCTGGAAGTTAATCAGGAAACGAATCTACTACACACGTGAATACCAGAACATTTGTACAACACGTTTCCGACCATTCATGGTCAACATTTAAAGTAGGTATATAGTTGAAAACTTCACGCTCAAATATTGGGTATTTTAATTATTTATAAACATACCTTTCACTATTGAGACATCAAATATTAATATATATATATATATATATATATATATTTATATATATTTATATATATATATTTATATAGTATATCAAGGGCGCACCCAGAATTGAGTTTCGGGGGGGGGGCTGAATCAAAATTTATCTACTTAAATTTAAATAGAAAACGCACATCACCGTATCCGGTAAATCATAATAGATCTTTATGGTTAACCGATAGTGACCAGTAGGCTCATTTTATAGTAGTAGATGAGCTCAATTTCACAATTACTATCTTAGTAATCTCAATTCTTTTGTTACTACAATAAATCTCGGGGGGGGGGGCTGCAGCTCCATGGCTCCCCCCCTGGGTGCGCCACTGATAAATATATATATATATAATATATATATATATATATATATATATATATATGAATATATATATATATATATATATATATATATATATATACAGGGTCACTCACGGTGGATGGTAGGTTAGACGTTTACGGAGAACGGGACATGAGATTATTCTGAAAATTTGGTTTCGTGGGTAATTGATTTTGCTCTATCGATCTAAAATAATAGTGGCGCTGCGGCGTTGCCGCTTATACTAAAAAGTATCAGCAACTATGAAATTTCAAATGAGACACCCTATATATTATTTCATTTTTTGCTTCTCTACCATTTTCCAATTGTTTTTGTATGATACTTTCCTATACCTATCTCCAGAGGTTTTCGAGAAATTAAATGGTTTCCTTATTTTTTTGTGCAAAACATAGCTTCAATTAAATGTTCATTACTAAGGTATTCAGATTCGTAGGACGCTGAAATTTTAGGTGTAGTTTACCAAGTTCCGACGTATTAGGAATATTCTAAGGACTTTGTTCTCCATTATACAGGGTCCTTCAAAATTTGCGATTTTAACGATAAATACAAAAATAGTAAAAACTGCATTTTTTCAAAGGTAATACCCTGTATATTATTGAATATCTCGAAAGAAAATTGAAATTTCTTTCAAATGATATATCATGTTCCTATACCTAAAAAGTCAGGTTTCCGAAATAAAAGCAAGTTTCTATAAAAATCGGATTATTTAGCCATATTTTGTATTAGGTAGCTATGAAATGTCAAGAAAGATGTCATTATGAAAATTTGACAATTAGTCCATCAACAATAGAACGTTCGCGCGTTCAATAACAAAAATTTGATTTGAAAACAATCAAAATGGAAGGCAATAACTTTTCTCATGAAGTTTTGATGAAGTTATTTATTGTACATGGTTAATGTGACCAAATAATAGCAAGAACATGCAGAAAATTCAATAAAATGTATACCTATTGACAACCAATAAACGAGAGAAAATTTGTACGTTTACAAAATAATTTTATCACTTATGGGTCAATACTGAAAGCGAAACGAAATTTACTAAACTAATAAAAAACAGTATGCGTTACGTAAAATAACATAACATAACTGATAAAATTATTTTGTTATATAGAAAAAAGTTAGAAAATGCAAGTACTTTATCAGCTATAGTATTCCTACGACATTTATTATAGACGGGATAATTTTAAAACGAACGTGCTTGAGAAGATTGACATAAAACTAAGAGGTATTTGTCAATGTCCGAGACATATTCGTTCAGAAAATTTGTTCGTTAACAAGTTTTGATGTCATAGTGATTGCAAACTACCCTGAGTGTATTTATCAGTTAAAATGTTAAAATGGTTGGATGATTTGTGTCAAATGACAAAAAAAATTTCTGAAGCACGTTCGTTATAAAATTATCTCGTTTATTTATATAAACGAGAGAATATTATATAATAATATTCAAAATAATCATTGAAAGCGGAAGATTTTCTGAAAGATGTACCACACTATTGACGGCTGCCATTTTGTGTTGAAATGGATTTTCTTATTTTCATATACAAATAGTTGATTGGGTTTTATTTTTTCATATGAATATACAAACATGATGTAAATTTGTCAACAATTTCGCGAAACTATATGAAACATATCTCTGATTAAATAAATAAGATAGTTATCGATTTTTTTCAATCAACGGATAATTCTTTGAAATAATGACAATATTAGCATAAATTTTACTAACAAATGGAGTTGTATATTTCAATATGATTTCATAAAAGTGCAAAAAATTATATTAACTTTTCGACTTAATAAATTCATTAATTCATTTTCAAATGATTTGCAATATGTGACAATGGCTTGATCTATGCAAACTTAGCAATTAAATAAGGTGCAACGTGTAACGGTAAAATTATAACTACCTAAGTACTTCAGATACTTACCCAAAGGAAACACCCCTGAGGCGATAAAAGTTTTAATTACGAAAGAAAAATGATATTAATTGGGAGGCTCCGTCGCAGAGAGGTTATAGGTAGCGCTATGCCGTCTTTGTTGACGGAGTTGGTGGGTTCGATTCCCACCGTATTCCTGGGTGTTTGTGTGCGTTCTGAGTTTTCAGTGGTTCCCCTCATTTAGTAATTCGATGGCTAATGTCCATAGATGACGAAGCCTAATTGTACGGAGGTCGGGCGGTGTGAGAGGGCACACGTCCCACCTCTTTTTAAAAAAAAAAAAAAAAAAATGATATTAATAAGAGCTCACAAAAATATAATTTTGATCAAATGTAGAAAGTAGAAAATAAAAGCAACAATTTTAATGAGTAGTTTAGCTTTTTAGCCGTTTTTTTAATCGAAAATAGTATTGCACTATATTAAAACTCAACAGTGAAGTGCATGAGGTTTTTATATGCGTTTTAGATCTTCTGGGTTAATATTTTCGGGATGGTTCTTGATATATTATTTCTGTATAAATATATATATATATATGTATATATATATATATATATATATATATATATATATATATATATATATATATATATATATATATATAATATATATATATATATATATATATATATATATATATATATATATATATATATATATATATATATATATATATATATATATATATATATATATATATATATATATATATATATATATATATATATATATATATATATATATATATATATATATATATAATATATATATTATATATATATTTTATATATATATATATATATATATATATATATATATATATATATATATATATATATATATATATATATATATACAGGGCTATTCAAATTCGAGTATATGCATGGGGATTTCGATAACGGTAAGAGATAGAGAGATGGTTAAATGAGGGCAAAGTAGCATATTTCAGAGGTCAGTTATATGGATATAAAAAATCTGATCTAGCTCCATTAGTTCTGGAGTTATATAGGAAAATTCGAAAATTTCGAAATCCTTTTTTTGCCTATATCTTTTTATTTAATGAATGATTTTCAAAACAATTGTCACTTTGCCATTGCGACTCTTTCTAAGCTATCTAAATATCTGAATAAAAATTATATACAGGGTGTCGTATAAATTGGGCCACCCTCAACTTTCAATTTTCAAATACGGACCTGTATTTTTTATTGCATTTTTTGAATGCCAAGAGTCATGTTTTATATTGACGTAGTAATTTCATCTGAATTACAGAGTGTTCTGGAAATATTGAACTATTATCAGTAAAATTTCAACATTTTTTTAAAATTCCAGCTCTAATTAAATAAATATCATAGAATAAGGTATAAAATGCCTAGGATTTGGAAGATAATCAACATTATTCGACGAAAAATGTCTTCTTCGAGAATTCATCCACATTTCAGTTCACGCAACTCGTGATCAATGTACGAAAATGTGAAATTCTTCCCAGTATGTACATGTATGTGCATATAATCCAATGCCCAAACAAAATAATCTTCCAATGGCAATCTTCATACTCCAGACACCAATTTGGAAATATTTCATTGTTACTCACTTTTCGAACTACCTATATTTGTTTCATATTGGCGTTTTATTTTTATATAAATCATAAAGTGTTTTGGGAATATTCAACTAATACTAGTGATAGCTCATCATTTTTTAATTCCATAACAACTCTAATTGAATAATATCAGAGAATGAGAGGTGAATCAGACAAATTGATTCCTTAAGAAAAATGAATTTCAGAATTTCCAGATTATCTAGTCTCACTACTTGTTCGGAATAACAATAGAATAAAATCAACATTCCTGAGAGACATTTTATTTCTTTACCATAATGTAGTATTGGTAGAATAATTATTGATCCCCATGTCAATTCACCTCAGTAGGTATGAGGAAGATCTGTTGTATGTATTCTGCTGAGAACTCACAAACATAATCTGTCACAAGCATAACATTGTATTTGATCATATAGGTTTATATTGTATAACTTATCGCATAAGAACATGTTTAGTTATTATCTAGAATTGAAGTAAGTCATTATAAGTAATCATAATCGAAATGAATGTTTGAATTGACGATCTTCTCGTTCGAGACATTTACAGAGTCGTTTTTGTAAGTTATTATTCGCTCTGGAAATATCTCTTCGGCGTAGTAATGCGAAAGCGTTCATGATTTTAATTCTTAAATCTTCTATATTTTCAATTTCCTTTTGGTATATTCTTTTTTTTAGTGTACCCCATGAAAAAAGTCAAGCTTAAAGATGAATGCTCCTATTATTTCTGTAGAAAACGTTAATCATATCTCTTTTCTGCTCTATGGGGAAACCCATTTTCAGTACTAACAGATTTTTCATTAAGTACCAACGATAATTTCCAAGAAACTGTCAAAATAATGACAAGTGAGGTGAACTAAATAATTATTTTCCAAAGCATACTATGAGAATTCAAATACTTTAATCATAATAAATTGTTGTATATAGCAACAGAATGCCCATGAATTAGCTGAAAAATGTAGATAGTTCGGAAAGTGAGTAACAATGAAATATTTCCAAATTGGTGTCTGTAATATGAAGAATGCCAGTCGAACATTTTTTTGTTTGGACAAAGATTATATGCACATAAACGTACTAGGAAGAATTTCGCATTTTCGTACATTGATCATGGGTTGCGTGAACTGAAATGAGGATGAATTCTTGAAGAAGACATTTTTCGTCGAATAATGTTGATTATCTTCCAAATCCTAGGCATTTTATACCTTATTCTATGATATTTATTTAATTAAACCTGAAATTATAAAAAAATGTTGAAATTTCACTGGTAATAGTTCAATATTTCCAGAACACTCTGTAATTCATATGAAAATACTACGTCAATATAAAACATGACTCTTGGCATTCAAAAAAATGCAATAAAAAATACAGGTCCGTATTTGAAAATTGAAAGTTAAGGGTGGCCCAATTTATACGACACCCTGTATATAATTTTTATTCAAATATTTAGATAGCTTAGAAAAAGTGGCAATGGCAAAGTGACAATTGTTTTGAAAATCATTCATTAAATAAAAAGATATAGGCAAAAAAAGGATTTCGAAATTTTCGAATTTTCCTATATAACTCCAGAACTAAAGGAGCTAGATCAGATTTTTTTTATCCATATAACTGACCTCTAAAATATGCTACTTTGCCCCCATTTAACCATGCCTCTATCTCTTACCGTTATCGAAATCCCCATGCATATACTCGAATTTGAATAGCCCTATATATATATATATATATATATATATATATATATATATATATATATATATATATATATATATATATATATATATATATATATTTACTGTGGTGGAACCCATAGTGCGAGAAAACAAATGAAAACTGGTGAAAAGAAGGTCTTAATTCAGCTCACAATTCCTGATGCGAGTCTGGCAACTTTAACCCATGAATACAAGAGGCTGACCATCAAGAAGGTGTTGATACAAGCCTTGGTCTTATGATGAAGTGCTGGGCACTTCGAAACCGTTAACCAGTAATAAAGGAATTGTGAGCTGATTTAAGACATTCATGCTGCCTTGATGAACCACCTTTTCAGAAAAAAACCAAATAAAAATTTGATTCAAGCACGCACACACACAAACACAGACACACAAAAAATTGAGACATTTTCTTTAAACCTATTTTACAATATAACATGCAATTTGGATAAAGCCCAGGAAGCTACAATGAACAAAAATAACATTGAATAGAATAAATAGAGAGAAAATACAAAGTTTATAATAAAAAAGATTAAGAAGTATTAAATTTAAAGTATAAACTTTAAAATAAAAAACACTTGGCTTATGTTTCACTGTATAAAAATATTTAGATACTGTATTTAGCAGTTACGAATAGTCGACATGTTTCGAGTTATGAACTCATTATCAAGACTGACTACAGGAGAGTATTACATCTTATTTTATAAAACAGACAAAAGCAAAGGTGATACCTGAAAATCAATTTGTTCGTTTACAAGGGGTAATTGACTATTATGGGCGGAACTTATTTCGAGAATTTCAAGAAGGTCAAGGCGCTTCCCTTTCTTACCTGAAAGTAACAATTGGGTTTTGTTGAAATCCAGGAAATGATTGAATTTTATACAATGTTCAGAGAAGCCAGTGGTATTTTTATTTTGTAAAATTGAATTTTAATGTTCTTCAACACGAATTTTTATATTTCTTTCTGTTTGTCCAATATAGAATGCCGGACATTCGTCGCAAAATATTTTGTAAACACCACTGTTTTATCCGATGTTAGATTTTTCTCTATTATTGACCAAGAATGACTTCAAGTTTCTTTTATTTGTACAAATTGTTTTAAACTGTGCGTAAACAATTGAACAATTGAATGACCAAGAATGACTTCAAGTTTCTTTTATTTGTACAAATTGTTTTAAACTGTGTGTAAACAATTTGCGAAAACCGCAAATCTCTATCTTCAAAAATAAGCGAGTTACCCCGTAAGGACATCGAAAATGAAACAGCCTATACATAGAGTGATAATAATTAAAAAGTAGTTGATTTTAATAGAATGAGTCACAGGTTATTAAATATATTCATGTCGATTAACAATTTAATAGAAGAAATTCACATTATTAAATTAATTAGTGAATAGCTATTACGAGCCTCCTATCATTGGGAGTATGTGGTAAATAAAAAAGGAAATAGACGTAATTAAATTAACACTTAGAATTATTACAGTTTATATTATCGATAATTTCAGAATGTTCAAATGAACACATCTCCTATATTCCAAGAATTATTAAGTTGATTCAGTGCAGAAAAGCCACACATCAACTTACCTATAGATAGAAAAAATTTGTGTTATAACTTTAACTTTGTTTCTGTTGAACCTCTATCTTCAAAAATAACGGAGATACCATTCAAAAGTACCCAAAATGGGATACTCTGTACACACTTCTGCCATATGTAGGGTCAGGGCCTGACCAAATTAACTTCTTCTATCTGATTTGTCAACGAGTGAACTTCAGATGCTGTTTGGGGATCATCAATTTTGTCACTCAACCAATGCATCCATATCTTCAGCGTACCTATTGGTGGTATTGCCGCTGGTACAAAATTTGCAATTGTATATTTTATCAGAACAAAATGAGCACTATCTTCTGCAATAGTCGCAACTGGATTCTGCTGATAACAAGTGGCACTTTACTCTTGGGCGTGAGCTGGTTTTTTGAAGTTTTATCAAAAATGCTGCTAGTACAAAATCTGAAAATACAAATTTTATCAGCACAAATTGAGCACAATCTTTTGAAATAGTCGCAGCTGGATTCTGCTAATAACAATTGGCACTTTACTCTTGGGCGTGAGCTGGTTTTTTGAAGTTTTATCGAAAATGCTGCTAGTACAAAATCTGAAATAACAAATTTTATCAGCACAAATTAAGAACAATCCTTTTAAATAGTCGCAGCTGGATTCTGCTAATAACAATTGGCACTTTACTCTTGAGCGTGAGCTGGTTTTTTGAAGTTTTATCGAAAATGCTGCTAGTACAAAATCTGAAATTACAAATTTTATCAGCACAAATTAAGCACAATCTTTTGAAATAGTCGCAGCTGGATTCTTCTAATAACAACTGGCACTTTACTCTTGAGCGTGAGCTGGTATTTTGAAGTTTTTTTCGAGAATGCTGCTGGTACAAAATCTGCCATTACATATTTCATCAGCACAAAATGAGCACTATCTTTTGAAATAGCCTGAACAGCAATTATACGAGCTTCCCAACGTGTTTCACACACTTGCTTTAAAGTGAGGGCTTTCGTGTATGGTCGCTTATTACACACCTGCGCTTCGTTGAACTAGAGAATATGGCAAAGAGACGTTGCAAAATCCCAAATAAGGATATAGACTTAATGGACACTCATCCATACATTGCTTATGTCATCTAAGTGCTTATAAAATAGAACCATACAACGATACAACAAACTGTTGAAATATTATTTTTCACGGCGGCGCCCCCCCGCAACGCGGCTCCGAAGGCGACCGCCTCGGTCGCCCCACCCACGCGACAGCCCTGTGTAGGGTTACCCTTTGTGTTTTTATTAAAATTGCTAATCAATTATGGGTTGCAAGCATAAATAGTAGCAGTCTTCTATTCGAAACTGCATTTATTTAAATATAAAATACCATCTCTTCCGTTTTTTTTGTATTATATTCAATTTTTTCTTTATAGCTAGTTTGGGCGCTGTTACGAATCCTTTTGGTTCAATTGCTTCTGGAATTCTGGCGGAATGCATGGGCAGAAAAATGGCGATACAAATGACAACGATACCTTTCTTCATAGGATGGCTTTGTATTGGACTCGCTACTGATCTCAGCTGGGTATACCTAGGAAGACTCATTACTGGCATAGCTGCAGGTACGTAATTAAATTTCAGTTCGAACAAAAGAAATAAAAATTTAGCTGAAAAAATCAAATTCAATAAATTGATAGAACTGAATGGCAGCATCTGAAAGTTTACACTTGAGGACGGTTACAGATACCCAACTAACCGAAACGTCGTGTATATCAATTTTATAATTTTATTAACTGAGATTGAATTCTCGCACATCACTTGGTGAAACATCTTAAAGAATAAAATATAAACTTTAAAATAAAAACACTTGGCTTATGTTTCACAATATATTGTGAAACATAAGCCAAGTGTTTTTATTTTAAAGTTTATACTTTATTCTTTATAATTTTATATTTTCTCCTTAGTTTTTTTATCTGTTTTAGACCTCCTGAGCCACGAATTTCGAATTTTTTTGAAAATCGATGTAGGTGTATATAAATAAATATATATATATTTTTCCACGGTACATAAGGGCATTTGCAGCGGCTTCCATCTGAGCTTAAATATGGTATCAGAAATTGTTTTCGAGGCAAAAACGAAAATATTAGAATTTCTGCAACCTCCTCCATTTTCACAAAGATATTTCTCGTTTTTTAGTGATTTGCCCAACTCCACAGCTTCTGCAGATTGAGTGAGAGTATTAAAATTTAGTACATGGATTGAGTTCATGACGAAATACGATCTTTTGTGGATTGCAACTCTTTTCCTCGATCACGCTGTACTTCGCAGAGCATAGTTTTTTTTGAATCATATAAATTAGTTTCTAGTTTTCATTTCGGTTTGCTTTTCAAGCGAAAATTTTTTCAATCAGTGACAATGCATACTATGTCCATCAATTATAAACAAAATCTTCAAACTTCTGCTTTCTAGGAATTTTTGGAAGATCCATGGAACCATTTGAATGATTTTTGCACATACAAACCCCTTTCAAATTGAGTAGGAGGGTTGAAAATATAATTTATTTTTACGTCCGTGTGAGAGGAAAAATCTTTTATAGACTACCCTGAGAGTATCCCGCACGCATTCCCAGGTTGTGTATGAGACAATATTATTATTATTATCATTATTATTACTATTGTTATTATTATCATTATCATTATTATTATTATTATTATTATTTTTATTATTATTATTATTATTATTATTATTATTATTATTATTATTATTATTATTATTATTATTACAAAAGTTGAGAGTTAAGGTTAACCTATAAACTCAAAAATATGAACATAAACTTGAAACTAAGAAAGAATTCGAGAAGTGATACAAACATATAAACTGAGTAACAAATCGAATGAGCTGAAATTGAAATTTAATCTATTAACGATGAAGTTCAGACCATCTATCCAGAGAGCTCTTGAAGGAATTCACCGTTTGCGATAACACAATTTCAGAGGGGAGCCGATTCCAGATTTCGAAGACTCTGTTAGGGAGAAAGTTGCTCCTCATTGTTGTCCTGAAGTTCTCTTTGGCCAGCTTGTAGCAGTGTCCTCTCAATGCCCGATTCTGATTGACTGGAAAGAGGTACGCCATGTCTGCAACGAAGAGAGATTGAAGCGCTCTATATGTGATTATCAAGTCACCTCTCAACCTGCGTTTCGAAAAAGAAGGCAACTGAAACAATCGCAGCCTAGTCTGATAGTCCGGGCGAATTCTGCCAAACGGAATACGTGTGCTCCACCACTGCACGGATTCTAAGAGTTCCTGATCTCTGATCAGATTTGCCCACCAAACTGGGCCCGCATACTCTAGAATAGGTCGCACGTAAGTTGTGTATATTCGTGGATTAAGTCCATACTGTTAAAGTGCATTCTGGCGACATGATCTTTTTTCCGCCCTCATTTATATTAAGGCACTTCTTCTTTTTAATGTCTTATAAGGTTTTACGAACCTCCTGAGCTTCTGCTGGTTGAGTAAGAGGGTTGAGTTGCTGTTAGAAAATTGCTGGTTGGGTGCTCCTATTGTTCTTTCTGCCGTAATTGTTTTTTTGAAATCTCTAGCTATTTCGAGGATTTTTTTAGCATTGCTTATCGCTACAGCCACGCCAAATTCAGGAAGTATGAAAATTTGTGAGTGAATTCGATAATTTAGTTCGAGAAGTGCTATTCGGGAGTTCTGAATGTTTTTTGACACCACCCAATTTTTATGTAGAACTTTCATACGTTTCTGCAGGTGTTCCAACATCGTGTTTTTCTCTAGACTCTCCTTATTGACTTATGGGTTTGAGAATTTTTATGTGAAAAAGATAACGGTGTTATGGGACACCAGGTAGGAACGGAAAAAAAAAGGAAACACACGTGTTTGATTCCTCCCTGAAGTATGTGTCAGGGAGGCGGGCAGCTTGAGTTTGGGATTAACTCCTTCAGCCAGATCAGAGGATATACTTGTATGTACAAGTGCATTAAGGATAGGTGAGACGGGATATTTATGGAACATAGGAAGTGTGGGTAGGGTTCAGAGGATTAATACTGGCCCAGCATTCGCCTTGTAAGTTTGCAAGCAGTGACTTACATTACCATGAGGAAACCTCTGAAAAAAACTCATGGCAGACCAGTCGGCCCAGGGGTTTCAACCAGAGACCTCCCAAATACTACCCAGCGTACCTAACGTACTCAACTAGGTAGGAACGAAGTCCCTTCGGATAATATAGAAGCAACACAGCGAGGCGGAGTGGGATCAGAAAGAGAAGGGAAAGAAAGAGGGAGAAAGAGAAAGATATTATACAATATTCACTTGTATGTCGTCACTTCCTTTATATGTTTTCGTTACGGTTTTTGTCTCACATATCTTTCAGTTTGGTCGCGCAGCGATATCCCTATCTCCTCCAAGCCTGCCGTAAGGAACTTCGTTCCAAAAACAAAATTTAAGGAAAAACGTGACTTTTTTAACGGAGCTCTACTCCTTACGCATCATTTCCACACTAGAAATTGTTTTCAGTATATGACTAAAAAGGAATTCACTTCCACCATGAGTGGGGCAAATTCATTCATTCGTATTGATAAAGGAAATTTTGCTTATAATTAATTGAATCCTTCGCATTCAACTTGCTGAAACATTCAAAATTCTAAAGGCGGTAATATATTATTGATGATATTTTATTCTATCGGAAAATTACAAAGCTCTGACGTACTTCGGATTTCAGGCATATACTAATAATTTACAGTTGATGTAGTTCAAATTGATTAAGAAGTTCATCCAAGTAAGGTCAGGCATGGAAAATACGAGTAGGTATATACATGTGCATATTTATCTACAAGGCTACAATAAATACTAAAAAAAATGCGTTTAAGTGGGATGAGTAAGCAAAATTTCCACTTTTATTATTTACGTATAATGAATTTTCATAAATATGTAATAATTATTCTACGCGTGAAGAGAATAACAAAGTATAACTTGATCAAAAAATTGTATAGAGTACATCATTATGACAACATAATTTCCAGGGAGGTTCTACGTTCCAACAACTTAATTTTTCAA
This sequence comes from Cynegetis impunctata, assembly GCA_030704885.1. NCBI lineage: Eukaryota > Metazoa > Arthropoda > Insecta > Coleoptera > Coccinellidae > Cynegetis > Cynegetis impunctata. The sequence goes on from JARQZK010005059.1 coordinate 1,023,201, forward strand.
GAATATTATTTACATTAATTTCATTTTCAATTGTTCACTACGGAAAATATATTTTCTGAATTTTTGAGGCTTTAATTTTCTTAGTTTTCAAGAAACATACTTGAAAAAAATTCAATGAATCTAAGATTTTGTTTGTTCAATACCAAAGAGGGTTCATTTGAAGAATGCTGATTATAAAGAAATTAGGTATTAGTAATTGGATATCAAAATATAGAATGTTTTGAAGTCTGTGGCGATTCTCATATTTTCTGTAGAAATATAGCTATTTTTTCGTCCATTAGCTGTTTTCATATGTTGTCTATGCACGCATTAATTTGAGAGTATATATATATATATATATATATATATATATATATATATATATAAATATATATATATATAAATACCTATATATATTTAAGAAAGAGGAAGTCTTTGCTGACCAGTCAGGATAAAGCTAGGAGAAAACTCGTTGGGTACGCAGCATGCAGGAAGTATACTCTTATAACACTTTTTCCAATATTTCGACAATGTTTATTGTTATCATCAGGGAATGCTACAATATTATTACAAAGTGAAACTAGGACAAATAGTAGAAAAAACAACAATTAACTTACAGTGTCCATGTCTTTGCATACAATCTCATGGACACTGTAAGTTAATTGTTGTTTTTTCTACTATTTGTCCTAGTTTCACTTTGTAATAATATTGTAGCATTCCCTGATGATGACAATAAACATTGTCGAAATATTGGAAAAAATGTTATAAGAGTATACTTCCTGCATGCTGCGTACCCAACGAGTTTTCTATATATATATTTCTCTATATATATATATATATATATATATATATATATATATATATATATATATATATATATATATATATATATATATATATATATATAATCTCTTGATAATTATTAGCAATAAAAGGCTTGTTGAATCTTAAAAAACTCGATTTTATTAAAAAGTTGACGTTTCGCCACGACATTCGTGGCTTTATCAAAACTTTTGATAAAGCCACGAATGTCGTGGCGAAACGTCAACTTTTTAATAAAATCGAGTTTTTTAAGATTCAACAAGCCTGTTATTGCTAATAATTATCAAGAGATTAGAAATAGTTCACAGGCAACAACAATTCGTTGAATCTTAAAAAACTCGATTTTATTAAAAAGTTGACGTTTCGCCACGACATTCGTGGCTTTATCAAAAGTTTTGATAAAGCCACGAATGTCGTGGCGAAACGTCAACTTTTTAATAAAATCGAGTTTTTTAAGATTCAACAAGCCTGTTATTGCTAATAATTATCAAGAGATTAGAAATAGTTCACAGGCAACAACAATTCGTTGAATCTTAAAAAACTCGATTTTATTAAAAAGTTGACGTTTCGCCACGACATTCGTGGCTTTATCAAAAGTTTTGATAAAGCCACGAATGTCGTATATGTCACATATATATATATATATATATATATATATATATATATATATATATATATATATATATATATATATATATATATATATATATATATATATTAAATATATATATATATATATATATATATATATATATATATATATATATATATATATATATATATATATATATATGTGAGAATCGGCTAACATCTATTTTTCATCCCCCTTAATATTAAGGGTGGACCACCCCTCAATTTTTTTTTTGATTTTTCAGACAAAATTTTTTGTTTTATTTTTTTATGATACAACATTAAAAATTACATACATCGCTGAATTTTCACCCGTCTACGATCAACCTCTATTTTTTATTTGTTGAACTACTCCGAAATGGCTCGACCGATTCTCATGAAATTTTGTGTGCATATCGGTTAGATCTGAGAAACGAACAACATCTATTTTTCACCCTCCTGAATGTTCTCAATCTTCTTTTTATTTTTCAAAAAATCAACCCCTATTTTTTATTTGTTAATTATAAACATCAATTTTCTTCAAGGCAAGATTTTAATTTCTATTTTGTCATGACTCAAAATTGAAAAATTCATATTACTCTGTATTTTTTACCCTTCTACGATCAACCCCTATTTTTCCATTGCAATTTTCATATTTTTTTATTTCATCCACAGATCCGCAATAGGGTTGCAATATGGCAGTTAAAAATAACAATAGTCGGTCTAAGAATAGGTCGTAATATATTTTTCAGACCCCTAAGTGATTAGCGTGGTCCACCCCAAAAATTTTTATAAATTTTCCGAACAAAATTTTTTATTTTCATTTTTTCATGATGTAGCATTGAAAAATACATACAACTCTAAATTTTCACCCTTTTATCAATAGCCCATATTTTATAATAGCCATTTTAATAATTTAAACAACGTTTGCCGGGTCAGAGAGATTGATAGATAGATATAATGATAGATAGGTAGACGGATAGAAAGATAGATAGATAGATAAATACATAGATAGTTAGATAGATAGAGATACATGGGCAGATAGATGAATTGATAGAAAGATAGAAGGACAAAAATAATTTATATGACAGAACAACGTTTGCCGGGTCAACTAGTGTATATATTATATATATACAACAGATGAAAAAACTACTACCGCACCTGACTGCTTTCCTTCGATACAGTGCAATAGTATTTATTTGCGCGAAAAATACCACTGAAAACCATTTTTTTCAAAGAATTCCAACAAATTTACCGAAATTTTGGTGGGCAATTTCAATGAAAAAATTTTCTGCTCAATTATTAATTCAAATTGGATGCAGATGAATACTACGCTATAATTTTTTTCTTTATCAATTGGTACTTGTTTGTAGTGAAATAAGTGTTTGACTTGTCTACCATAATTTGCCGAACTGAGAACACTTTATTACCCATCACACTTAAATGAATAATCTTAAACGAAACGACGAAATTTAAGTTTCACGTCGAGGTTTTTTAATAACGTGAGAAAATTCATCTCAAATTATTGTCTGAGTGATATTGCATAACATATAACTCTTTGATTAAGTTCGTGCACATCGCAAACTAAATTGCTTTTTAATAATCAGCTAAATTACTATTGACGTTTGAAACAACTGTTTTAATAACTGAGATTGAATTCTCGCACATCACTTAGTGAAACATAATAAAGAATAAAGTATAAACTTTAAAATTGAAGAAAAAAAAAACACTTGGCTTATGTTTCAACTGTTTTAATGTGATAATATTCGCATATATACTTAACAAATATTCAAAACTATTATTCGAGACACCCATTTCCTTCAAAAGCTTACCAAGTTCATGTTTTGTTGTGAAAGTTTACTTTAAAGAACTGGACGTATTCCAATTAAAACATTTAAGACATATAGGGTTTCAAAAATTCACAAAATATTGCTATGTAGAGGGGCGAAACCCAAAGTAATTTTTAATTGTTGTACGCTGTACTGTAAAATCATTCGATTTTAAAATTAAATTAAATAGCACGTAATTAATAACTGAAAACGGCCACAGCCGCAATGAGAAATTTTTGAAAACAAGATAAATAGTACCCTATTCTTTGACTTTTCAAAATCAAAATAATTTGAACCTATTTCGAACATTACGTGGGTAAAGGTTTCTGTGGTTTCCCTTACCATCTAATAATAACAGATTTGAATGTTTATATTGGACTGAATAGCACGTAAGAAATAACAAAGAACGGCTACAGCCGAAAAAAATTTTAGTGAGACATAGTAGTCTTTTTCTATTCAAATTTTTTCAAATCAATAAATGTCAAAGAAATTTCAATTTTTTCAAAAGTTTTGATAAAGCCACGAATGTCGTGGCGAAACGTCAACTTTTTAATAAAATCGAGTTTTTTGAGATTCAACAAGCCTGTTATTGCTAATTATTATCAGAAGATTAGAAATAGTTCACAGGCAACAACAATTCGAATGAATATATATATATATATATATATATATATATATATATATATATATATATATATATATATATATATATATATATTTATATATATATATAGATATATATATATATATATATTTGAAAAACTTGGTTCACGGAATGAACAGCGTAAAAGATTTGAAAAATCTCGACGTATCGGCTCCTTTTGCGAAGCCATCTTCAGAAGAATTAGAAGGGGAATAATTCAGAATCGTGACCTCAATCTGCCTACTCCACGATTCGAATTAGGAGGAATCGGAAACAATACGATTGCGTGGTCTCAACCTGCCTACTCCACTAACCGTACTGCTTCCTGTCAACTCTGAAGTCTCAATCTGCCTACTCTTCAGAGTCAACAGTTGGCTTCCTATCTCTAACGCGAAACAAAATATTGAGAATCGGCCCTATTTGTCAATTCGTAGTAGGCCGAGTTTGAAATTCAGAATTCAGTTAAGTATCTTAAAAAATATTACCGTTTATGACTGTACGATGGCAAATCTGTGTTTCTTCAAATAACCATAATATGCGGGTGTCTTCATCTTAAATGCGACACACTATACAAAATTCCTCTTCAATTATTCTACACGAGTGTATTCAGCTTCCTACTTTAATATCTTAAAAGATTTGAATATAGACATAGTATATTTGTTTTTCGATTGGTAAAATTTGGTAGATGTCAAGGAGAATATTTCAACAAAATTTAATGCTCATTCAAGTAGAATATATCTATTTGCCAACCTGATCGAAAGTCATAAGTTCTGTTATTCTTTCAAAGCATTAGCATTATCTTACGTTACCTACGAGAACTTACATAAATTAGAGGCCAGTGATACGTATTCTACAAGAATATTTTCTCTAAAAGTCGTATAATGAATGTTTGTTCATTGTAGCCAAATTCTTCGCAACGTTCTATTTGTCACAGAAAATTGTCATGGATTCAATTTATATTGTGTAATATATTAATTATGCGATTTCAATATAGGTGCCAACACAGTGATTTTAATGCCTATGAGTTAAATTTGCTGAAGGTTATATATGGAAGAATATTGTTAGATAATTAATTGCGTTTACTCTGATGACTGGTAATAATACCAATGATATAGATTTTCAATATCACTTAAAGTGAACAAGGAAAGTTCTTCAATAGAGAGATATCGGTAACCCAAATAGCGTCAGGCAGTATTAGAGCATAGCCAGTGTTGCCAACCCCAACTCAGTGAAAAACTACATATGTGCTTCAAAAAAACTGTAGAAAACTGTAGATTTTAATTTGAAAACGGTAAATGTACAGTATTTTCTTAATTCATGGCTTCAAACTTCATTTAAAGGTGTTAATCAATAGAACAAACGTTGGAAATCAAACGTTTTATCAAATTATAAAATTATGATTTGAAAAATTATTGAAATTAAAACATATACAGCTTTTATTATGATATGACACATGTTACAAGACTATACAATTACCTGCTATTTCGCTCTCAATCTGCAAATTAACTTGATTTTCGATCTCTTCATTGTTTTTGAGATCGTACATATAGAACTTTTCGTAATCAATTTCGAAACAATTTTCAATTTCAGATCTCGTATGTAGAGTGCCTTTTATTGAGCTCGTAGAGAGTTTATTTCTTATTTTTGTTTTCAAACAAGCGCTCTACCTTAGCAGTGCGGCAGACACAGAAGTTCTTTGGTAACAGTTCGCGAAACCCTATTTACTTCGTTATATTGTCCGTGCATATACTTGGAATGATATAATAGCTCGTAGTAGATGACGGTAGCATTTAAAATTTAAAAAAACTGTAGAGTTAGAGGTCAAAACTGAAAACTGGGAACATTTTGAAAAAACTGTAAATCTACAGTTAAAACTGTAGAGTTGGCTACACTGGAGCATACGTATTTTGACATTTAACCTATGCGCGATTCGATTCTTAACGCAACGTCCCCAAATAACGTTACCGCCAGCCCTAATCTACGGAGCATAAAGACAGACGGTATTTGAAATAGCGCCTAACAAATTAACATGCCAGGCATGCGCAGCCTTTTTTTTTAATTTAAAGGTTATGTAACTTTGTTGTTTTCTTGTACTTACTTCTTGTACTTACTACTAACGTACGACTGTTTTAATTCCTTCATTTGATTTTTAAGTAATGGTAAATTAATAAAATATAAACTCTGGGATCTGTGGAGCATGATACAATCTGTAAATATCATCTTTTCAAACCTAAACAAAAATTTACAGTCTTCATCTGGAACTTCGTCTAACGAAATACGCTGTTGGGCATCAATATCTTGTTGATCCCTTATAATAAAATGTTCATCAAAATAGCGGCTTCAATGTCTAATCATTTTCACCACCAATAATTATCACTTCAAGATCTTCATCCATTGCAGAAATTCTAGTGGAAGTTAGGAAAAGGATAGAAAATAAAATGAATCTATATAACAAATATAATTTTCGTCTTTTATTGGAACAATAATAATTCAAAAAACCTCGAATATGGCTAAGGCAAACGCACAAATTCAATTAAAAAGATAAAAACTCACAAGACAAACAAAAGATAATATAATAATGATGAACAAAATTAAATTTGAATTTACTACGTTTATTATCACAAAATATTTTGAAAAATTTAACACTGCGATTGCAATTTCGGTCACTAGACCATCATCGGGCAGATTGAGTTAAGAACTGAATACAGAAATAATGATTTGCGCCTACGGGTGGGAAAGAATTATTGCAGGTACTTAAATAGACAAGAGGAACATATTTCAAGAAGGGCTAATCGAGTGAATTACCCAAATTGGTACAATACAATGTTCTTAGAAAGGTCGTTATTGTTTGAATACACTAAATATAGGAGAATATATCAGATCAATCTGGTCGTTCAGCAAGGTATCTTTTGCATTATGATTGAGTTTAAAAATTTCTAATGATTCTAAATAAGTAAGTTTGGTTCCTTTCGGTAATTTGTGCATGATTTTAAAATTATCTATTTGTGGAAATGGGTGGTGGTTTTCACGGCAATGATTTGAAAACGTTGAATCCGTTTTATTTTTCAAAAAAGATTGTTGGTGTTCTTTAAATCTTGTCTTGAACGATCGACCGGTCTGACCTATATATACTCCTTTACATACAGGACAAATCAACTTATAATATAATAATAAAGCATAAAGCTAGGTTAAAAGGTTAAGTCACATTTTCGAATAGCGCGGGTTCTGTGAATTAGGGCACGGTAAAACATCGCTGCCGATAACTGTTAAATAAAAGTAAAATACCGCTTGACGTAAAACCAATACCGCAGGACGTTAATAACGTTGACATGCGCTATTCGTTTCACCGATATCTCTCTAATAACAAAGAATTTCTACATAGCGAAAGGAACAAATCTCATTTTGCAACCTTTTTCCGAAGTCCGGAAAATTGTTAAACTTGCAGTAATATTGAATTTTGCTGTATGTTTGTGAAAAAATTTCCAAAATTTTTGCAAACTTGAACAAGTATTAAATATATTATTTCATATCATGTATCAAATTTGCAACCAATTTAAGGGTACGGAACTTTTTTTTAATTCAAAATTAACGTTCTTCTTTGATGAACTGACCAAAAAAATGTCCAAAAGTTCTGCAACCTTTTACGTTGACCGGAACATGTTTATTTATATTTTTTTTATTCGTAGTCCTTTTTTCGTGCGCGATGGTCTCGAAATAATTACAAAAGTTTTGAAACTTGGTTGCAAATTCGAAAAATATCTATTCTGATGCATTTGCAAATTTGCAACCTTGTACGCGGTCGGGAATAACAAAAATATGATTTTCATATTTTTGCAAATTGCATAAAGTTCTGGACCGCGTGCAAGGTTACAAATTTGCAAATGCATCAGAATAGATGTTTTCTAAATTTGCAACCAAGTTTCAAAACTTTTGTAATTATTTCAATACCATATTGCTAGAAAAAATGACCCCGAATAAAAAAATATGAATAAACATGTTCCGGTCAACGTAAAACGTTGCAGAACTTTTGGACATTTTTTTTGGTCAATTTAACAAAGAAAACCGTTAATTTTTAATAAAAAAAAATGTTCCGTACCCTTAAATTGGTTGCAAATTTGATACATGACATGTAATAATATATTTAACACGACTCCAAGTTTGCAGAAGTTTTGGAATTTTTTTCGCAAGAATTCAGCAAATAATCATTTATTGCATTCTTTACAATGTTCTGGGCTTCGGAAAAAATTAAAGTTTGAAAACTTTTGGAATTATTGGCAATTTATTATCTCAACTGACTTGCCTACAAATACTGCATTATAGAGAATGTCAAGTCACCCCGACTCAAAATCTGCATACATCTGTTTCGATCTTATCAGATCTCATCAGTGCAGCTTATTCGACTCGGAATGAATAATCAAATTTCTAATTCTTCCCCAATACAAATCGTGGTCAGTAACACTGTCTGGATAACAACCCAGAGCGCCCTCCCACCAAAGATATTGGGAACCAACAATTCACCGCTCAGATCGAAAATGCAGAAATTCGTCACGTGAACACGTACCTCCTGACATGAAGATATCTACTCTACAATAGTGGCGTATATGATTCCAAGGCACACTAACATAGCGATTAAAAGCCTTTGGATATACTCACGAGAGCGCGCTCCGAAGATGCTAGCAGCGTAATACGCAAAATACATCAATCAAATCATGAAAAACATACACTACATAAAGTAAATAAGTAAAATTCTTTAATAATCTTCAAAAAATTATTAAATAATTTTAAAATAATTAAAGAATTTTCCTTGTTCATTTTATGTAATAAATTATGTGGGTCTCAGAAAAAACTAAAGTTATTTATACTGAAATAGATTCATATTTAGTACCAAATCAAGAAATCATCCCTTCTCATGATAAATGTTAAAGATAACTTAGTCTTAATATTTTCCAGGCATGGCAGCAGCAAGCTACACCTACGTCTCTGAAATTTCGACACCGGAAAACCGAGGAATACTCCAAGCCTTAGGACCGATAAGTGCAAGCTTTGGTATTCTTCTAACCTACACCTCCGGCTACTTTTTTCATTGGAAGTACACTGCAGTAATCAGCATATTCTTCTGTACCTTCACCCTCATCTCCATGAGTTTTCTGCCAGAATCACCAGCTTATTTGGTGAAAGAAAAAAATTCTAAAAAGATCTTCGAAGTGTATTTATATTTCAGAAGAAACAATGCTAAAGCTCAAGAAGAAGTACAAAAACACATTTCTAAAGACAACGAGGTGTACAAACCGACTCAATCTTGGAAGCAAGTGTTTTGCAGTGTAGAAACAGTTAAACCTTTCCTGATCCTGATCACTTTGTTCTTTCTTCAAGAGATGTCCGGAATATATACAATTTTATTTTATACGGTCAATTTCTTCGAGGAAACTCATATAAACGTAGACGATTTCCTAGCTTCTATTGTGGTTGGAATAATAAGGTTCTTCATGTCTTTAGTTACAGCAATATTGATCAATAAATATACAAGAAGAGCTCTTTGTATCACATCAAGTTTGGGTATGGCATGCAGCATCTTCACTTTGTTTTTATACGTCAAGTATTTTGAAATGTTTCCTAATAAGACGAGATTATTCCCATACTTACCTTTAGTAACCATAATCCTCAATGTTTTCTTCAGTATGATAGGAATGCTGCCTATTCCTTATATTTTAGTTGGAGAATATTTTTCTCTAAGAGCTCGATCGATCATGTCTGGCCTAGTGATTTGTATAGCACAATGTTTTGTTTTTATTTGCGTGAAGATATATCCAAATTTAATTGAGTTGTTCAACTTTAGCGGTACTTTACTCACATTTTTTGTAGCATCTTGTATTGCTGTAGTTTTCTGCAAATATATTCTTCTCGAAACAAAAGACAAGAGTCTGGAGGATATTGAAGAAAGTTTCAGAGGAAAATCAAAGAAGCAATTATATGTTTTGCCGCATCATACTGTTTGGGACACTTCTCAAAAAGAAATATTTACCATTAAACTAAATACTTAAAACAACTCCGTTAAATGACTGATATTGAACAATTAGATGAATATCTAAGTCTTTTGATGTACCACTTCGATGCAGATTTCAATATGCGGAAAACCAACACGTGTATATGAAAAATCAATGAGAAAGTTGATTTGTAGGTACCAAAGAAAGTATGACTTGATGTAAAAAATACTCGATAATTAAGAGCCTTATGTACCCAGACTAATTTATTACATTATTTATTAATATATGTCATAGGAAGTCGTTGAATTTCAATATCATTTGAGGACTTATAATTATGAGCATTAAACAAAATGATTTAAAACAGTGTATTTTGAGTAACATTCAAATTGTACTATGTTATATCAGAAAACATTCAACTGCTCAGTTTACTATTTACATAATATACACTGGCCAGCAAAATTAACGTACCACTAAAATTTGGGTCAATTTCAAAGTTAATTTTTTCGCGAACTGCTGAATCGATTTAGATAAAAATTTTTTTCAGTGTAGCTTAAATCTTCAGAAATGACGTTATGCAAAGAGAGAAAATTTAAATTCGAGTTTTAGGCATATACTGGGTGTTTGAAGAAAAACTAGTAAAATGCACAACTTTTGTCATATTCTGTGGGAATTCCCATCAACAGTATTAGGTGTCTCTCTAAGTCAAAATATAGCCCCATCTTTTACAAGCATTTTGTTTTTTTATTCACTTTTTTATCTTGCTTATTAAATGAAATACGGAATTTAATGTAAAACGTAACAACTAAAATTTATTTTAAAAAAATTTGAAATAAAATCTTAAACATTAAAATAAAAAGTCAACATCGGGTGTTTTCTCCCCTATTCCTTATAACTGATTGACATCGACGACCCATATTTTGAACCAGACGTCTAATTTTTGCTTGATCTATATTTGTCCATATTTCCCTCATAATGTTTTCTACATCATCCAAGGAGGCAGGTGGGGGTTGATGATCTCTAAGCTGCCTTTCATTAGATCCCATAAATGTTCTGTAGCGTTAAGGTCTGGACTACCTGGAGGCCAATCTAGGACCTCAATATTCACCTGATTTAGATAATTTAGTTCTATTTTCGCAGTATGTGGTCTGGAATTATCTTCCATTAGTATAAAATTATCTCCAATATAACCAGCCATAGGGACCACATGCTCTGACAAAATTTCGTCAATGTACTTTTCGCTATTTAAAGGTGCTCCATGCAAGGACATGATGTCTGTACGAGCTGCCAAAGAAATTCCGCCCCAAAACATCACAGAGCCTCCATTAAATAACTCGGTTTAGCGAATATTATTTTGTGTAACTTTCGTTTGGCTGTCGAATAATTTCTGAGCTTCGATCCATGCTGTAGAGATAAAACCTCGTCTCATCAGTGAACAAAACTGGTTCCCAATTTTCAGCAGTCCAGTTCACATGTTCCCTAGCAAATTGAAGTCTTTAAGTCTTTTTTCGACATTAAATTCCGTATTTCATTTAATATGTGAGATAAAAACGTGAATAAAAAAACAAAATGCTTGTAAAAGATGGGGCTATATTTTGACTTAGAGAGACACCTAATACTGTTGATGAGAATTCCCACAGAATATGACAAAAGTTGAGCATTTTACTAGTTTTTCTTCAAACACCCAGTATATGCCTAAAACTCGAATTTAAATTTTCTCTCTTTGCATAACGTCATTTCTGAAGATTTAAGCTACATTGAAAAATTGTTTTATCTAAATCGATTCAGTAGTTCGCGAGAAAATTAACTTTGAAATTGACCCAAATTTTAGTGGTGCGTTAATTTTGCTGGCCAGTGTATTTCATTTTAATTTATAGGACGATATTTGGATTTTTCGATATGATAAGTATTTTGTCGTGCAGAAATTAGTGAGTAAATGAATCCCATTTTTCAGAATGGAATAAGTATTAGAACAAGCTCTTATACTCTCCAAGTTGAAAATTAAATTGCTCCCTTACCTTTGTGCATTTAAATGTCCATATGATGAGACATCTTCTAGTTTTTCCTCACTGAAATGAATTGTTTAATTGAATTATCTGAATATTTCGTTGAACTAGATCCATTTTTTACTATCATCCATAATGAGTAAATTCATCACAAAATAATTTGATCAATATCTATATAAAATACGAGGGCGATCCTTGAAATATAATTTGTTTCGAGAAAAAGGTTGAAAATGTTTAGTAAAACTCCAGCATTCAATAATCACATAAACTTGAGACCACAATTTCTCATATATATGTGGATATATGTATTTCTTTTGTTTACCAATAATAGACCATTTGAGTTTCAAAATCGACTTCATTGAAATAATTAATAGTTTTGAAACTCAAATCGCATGTTATTTCTAAGAAAATACAGGTAACTAGCAATACAAACGGGCATGAATTATTCAAATATACATCGATATAAATATATATATATATATATATATATATATATATATATATATATATATATATATATATATATATATATATATATATCCACCAGGAACTGCATCGATCAATATCGCAGAAACTGAATGTAGGAAAAATTGGAAATTTTGGGAACTTGCTAGATGTCTCAGAGCCTACTCAGCTAAATGCAAAATCGCCATATAAAAATATAAAATTGGCAATATTTCGGAAACTAAAAATTTTTGGTATAGACCAGTGGTTCTCAACCTTTTCACCACTGAGGACCACTTGTACCTTTCAGAATTCTTGGCGGACCACTTAGCTATTATTATTAATATTTCCCAATAATAGGTAAAATGAGATGAACACTGAAGTTTTACTAATGAATTTATTATTTACAAAATAAAAAAAGAAAATACATACAGTGAACGACAAAAGAAATATAAAAAACAAAATAAAAAGTCATAGATAGCGCCAAATTAAGACTTTAATGACTCCCTTGGTCTTGCTTCTCACTTGAAAGTTTCTCAATATTTGGCTCGAAAGAAGATAACGCCAGTCTCATAGGAGCATTAAAATTTAGCAACCTATTTCTGTGTTTATTCTTGATGACACATAATGTTGAGAATGCTGCCTCACAGAGATAAGTGGAATGAAAATAAATAGGCAGACGCATTAATTTACGTCTCAAGAGCCAAGATTTTAATTGTTTATTTTATGACTGTTCACTTCGCGGACCACATGAAAACCGTTCGCGGACCACAGGTGATCCGCGGACCACAGGTGATCCGCGGACCACAGGTTGAGAATCACTGGTATAGATAACCTCATACAAAATTACCTTAATTTTTTATGCTTATTTCTGCAAAATTAGAAAAATGGGGGGTTTCTGTTGGAAAAAATTGATTTTTGTTAGTTTTCTCAATCTCATTTAAGATCTTATTTTTTGAATACCCTGTATGATTAGTTATCCAAATACTATACAAAATCTATTAAGGCAAGTCTTTTTCAACAAGGAATCCACCGCAGAGTAAGTAATAAGGGCTTCCTTATAGGAACAATATATAATTATATTAGGGCTTGCAATCGTCATTTTTGGCATAAAAATTTAAATATGTCAAAAACGCTTAAGGTGCGATTCCGCAAAACGCGGCAGACGGCAGACAGCAGCGGCAGAAGGCAACAGCATCTGCCGCGACGGCAGACGGCAGTACTTTGCACCATACATTTCTATGGGACCGATTCCGACATACGACTGCAATTGCCGCGCAACAGATCGCGACATTTTTTGACGCGTAGCGGCAGACGGCAGTCCCGCACAAACACAGTACTGCCGTTGAAGTTCGACATCATGGACGTGTTGACAGATGACGAAACTGAAATTTTTATCAATTTAGTATCTCAACACCCTTGTTTATTTAATTGCAAAAATCCTAATTATAAATATGCACGTATCAAAGAAAATATTTGGAAAGAGATCGCTCGAGAAATCAATAAAACCAGTAAGTTTTTTTATTTTTATTCATAAACTTAGTACTATTCTGTACGGTTTACAATATTTCTCTGCCAAGATACTTCACCTACTTGGGAACAAAAAAAATCTTTTAATTTGCCTCGAATTACTAAGCCTCCGGCATTAAATTACTAAGCCTCCGGCATTAGCAAATCCACTAGTTCTCGCCATTCTTTTGAATGTTCAGTGCTCTCATGTATGAGTGCGTATTGCCGTGTACTGTTTGATGTAAATTAATGATCGAGACACTTCAAATCATCAACCAGTACACGGCAATACACACACATACATGACAGAGCACTGAACATTCAAATGTTGGGGTTTTTATAGGGTTTTAGTGAGTAGGAGTCTCACACTATTCAGCAAGGGCAGACCTTGTCGTTTGTCCATGATGGATTTCCCGTTTTCCCTTGGAAAAAACAAACAAGTCCACCTTCAACCATATTATTAATTCTAATTAGGAAAAAATTCAACGATAATTATTAACTGCACGTAGAGAGTGCAATGTACGAGCAATAAGAGTACGACACGCGGCTCGCCTCGTCAACATTGGCGCGCGCGGTCAACTTGATCGTTGGAGTGATGAAAAACTCTTCATCGTAGAAGGGTGTTCGAGAGCTCATTTTGTAGGTAACTTCTTGTACTTTGTACTTTGAAATGGTATCTAAGCAGTATGCGAAAAAACTTGCTGCCGGCTTCGGAATCTATACGACTGCAATTGACGCCCGACAGCACTTGCTGTCGGTCGTCTGCCGCTGCTGTCGGCCGTCTGCCGCGTTCTGCGGAATCGCACCTTTAGACTTAGGTATATGACATGATACATAAAATCTGCCTAGAATCTTGAGTAAAATTCAAAAATGTAATAATATACAAGGTGTCCCATTTAAAATGAGCGACTAAGGGTCTATTTCCGGTATAACCTAGAATACCCAGTAGATGAAAATATTTTAGCTGAGTATGCCTTAAGACATCTAGCAAGCACCCAAAATTTCAAATTTTTTCCTAAATTCAGTTTCTGAGATATCGATCCATGCAGTTCCTGGTAGTCCACCCATGTGTTGTTCATTTATTATCATTGCTATTATTAAATTTGCATGTGCCTTACTTCTAATAAATATTTTCAAAAAAAAAAATTAACATGTACCTACTGAGATTGCTTATATCATCACACTTTGAAGTGTTATTGCTTTAGCATTCATATGTCAATTTATTGGACAGTTCATATTGAATTTTAATAATGTACATTAAATTAATGTTTTTATGTAATAAAAATCTTGTCTTTGTACGAAACTAGTTTTATTTCTAACTTATAATTAAATTATCCTAAAATATGAATTAGCAGTGGTCTTTTATAATTTCTCTCACTCTTTTATTGTTAAAAATTTCAATCCAGTAACCATCAGGATCTTTTATAAATGCTATTCCCTTCATTTTACCATCTTCAGGTTTTTTAACGAAACTCACTCCTAGTTCTTCGAATCTTTTACAGGCTTTGTAGACATCGGGAACCATCACTCCTATGTGACCTACAATATGAAAAGAAATTAAGAATATCAGTATGTCGAAAATAATTGACTTAAGAAAGCATATATATAAACATATATATATATATATATATATATATATATATATATATATATATATATATATATATATATATATATATATATATATATATAAGATTTTTATTTATACAGGTATGAACTACATATAAGGATAATATGAATAATAAATTTGCAATGACAATGTAAAATCGTGCTCACAATAAAAGTTTTGGCTTTCACACATATCTAACAATAGGATATCATGGAGTATACTTCAGAACGAGCTATGATAAGTATAGTGGTAAAAACATACATTTTCACCATGAAGGTAATAAAATGGCCATCTTGATTTGACTAGATATAATCAGTTGTTTCATGATTGTACAGATAGCTTCAGAAATGTCATTTAAATTCTCAGAAATAAATAACCTAAAATACCTATATAGAAAAACTGCAATATATTTACATATAGATGACTCATATGTCATTGTTTTCAAAATAAATTCAATGGCTTATATGGCTGACGTACTTAGTGAACATTATAAAGAAAATTTCTTACTTTAGAAAATAATTTATTTCATAAAAAAAACATTCGAGAAGAACATTCGTACTGATGCGATACGAATGGAATACTGTCCGCAAAGTGCAGCGCGGTTTAGGAAAAGAGAGGTTGTGTTGGATGAAGTTAAGTGTATAGGGGTATGGGGTCTTCTCTGCAATATTCCAGATTTTTCCAGTTTGTAATAAATTATGTGTTGAACTTTTTCTAACACATTGCATGACTTATCTAAACTTCAGGTTGTGTTGCATATACATGAGTGTATATGTGTGTAACAATGATGAGGACTTCTCTGGAATGTTCAAGATTGTATTCAAATGTAATTCTGTGTTCTGAAGTGTTGTAAAACTAGAAATTCTGATCGTTGAATGTATATAAGCAGAAGTTCTTTGCTTTTTAATCAGTCAAATCTTAGCTATGGTCAACAGATCATTAACAAGCGAAGTTCTAAACTGATTCTATTGAGCGTACGATGATATTCGACCCAGGCAACGCTTAGTTTTCTCGCTATATGTTTCGTATGAGAAGCACACAATAAGTATGAACAAATATAAGAAGTATGAAAAAAAAGCCCCAGTATAAGCATAAATATAAATAAGAACATGATATATGACAGACCAATCACAATTACAGTATGACTCTATATCATACATAGTCTAGTACAAAAGAATTTTACAATACAAATCTACTAACAAACATTTAAACGTCAATATCTAGGCCTCTAATCCAATCCTCCGCCTCAGGAGAAGCGGAGAAAATTTCATGGATACCACCAGGGAAGGGTCTTATTGGGCACTCGTTCAAAATGTGGTTCATTGTCTGTATCGGCGCACCTTAATCGCACCCTGCTGAGTCCACTGTTCCCCATTTAAATATTTCACCACGACACCTTTCATTGCCCACTCTAAACCGATTTAGCCGACACAAGGTCTGTCGAGGTAGGTTCAGGCCCTCAGGTTTGCTAGTTGGATTGGTAATGCTTTCTAGATTTCTAACCCCCTGGTTCGCGGCTATGACCTCATTCTATTTGGAATGTATATTAAACACACCTTCTATTTTTTGTTCCATCCAGATGGGGCGGCAGGAAATCAGGAGGTCGGGAGGTGGAGGGTTGAAACCTCGTAGAATGGGTAGGTTATTTAAGGGGTTGCTAGGGTTCTTTCATTCTTTATTGACAGCTGCAGTTCTACGGAGCTGTGGTGGAGCAATATTGGCCAGAATTGGAAGCCACACAGAAGGGGTAGGTTTATACGGTGCCAGTAATTATCCGCATTGACTCATTAAGCTGAACATCGATTTTATGATTCTATACCATACTGGGGCCCAATACTGCGACGGAGTAGGTCACTGCCAAAGATGTGCTTCTAAGAGTGCTCGCATCCGCCCCCAATGTTGTGCCAGCAAGTTTACGAAAAATATTATTTGTGGACTTAATCTTCAGTGCGGTCTTCGTTATGTGTTGCTTATAAGTTGGGGATCGGTAGAACGTTACTCCCAATTATGTGGGGTAGGGGTTATGTCCTGTTCTGGTGCCACCAAGGTGAACGTTGGCTTCCACCTGTTCGTCGTTTATAGTAAAATAACAAAGAAAACTGAAATTATCAAATCTCTGTTTTCGCTCATCTAATCGCATGTATTTATAGCAGAAAATAGCCATATGATTAAAGCCGAAACATGATCTTTTCAATTCAGTTGACTACTCAATATCATTCTCAATTGGTTAAAATTTATATACTGTTCTTAAACCTATTGCTATTTCTCGTATTTTTTCTCCATTTAGTACAGAACTGTCAAATGAAATATCTTGATGATGAGGACTTCGAAATCTTCTTGGAAGACTTGCAGCATGAATAAATGGAGTACCGTAGGTAACACAATAATCATGCAAATATCTTGAAATTAAAGTCTCAATTATGAGATCCAATAAATATGATTTAAACACTGGTAGTCAAGTTCCCTTGCTATTAACAATCTACTTGTTTCAAAGAGTCATCGATACTTCACTAGAAGAATTTCATTCAGATAGTGGTAGCTCATGTTATATAATTTATTAGATAGAATAAGCATATCCATAGTTTGAAATTTTCAGCAGTTACTTACCAAATCCTTTGGGTTCTTGATTTCCGTTATGGTACAGAAAGTTGGTGTCATTTTCGGTGCCCCAATTGCTGAATTAAAATCACATGCCATTAGATAGAAGATTCCTTATGAAGTATAAGTGCATACTCACTGTGTTAATTCAACAGTTGCTTTTCTACCCATAGCCCACTCAATTCTTTCGGGTGAAGACAGTTCACCTACTATATCTTTTTCGTCTTCATATCCCATAAAGTATAGAGAAAATTTCATATCTGCAAAATCTAGTTTAGTCAAAAGCTTCATACCTAGAACATCGGTGTAAAATGGAATCGATATTTTGGGATCTTTAATTCTGTACATAGTTTGTTGCATGATAAATTCCTGTAAAAAAAACTCACTGTCAGCATGGAAATGGAACAAAAATCAACGTAGAAAACATTAATATTGTAATTTTAGAATGCCTATTTGAATTACAACGATAATTTTACAGTACGGTGATATTATCATCATTCTCCAGCTATATGATCAAATAAATTTGTGCTAGATATATTCATAAATCAACAAAATTTTAATATTCGCCAATTCAAAAAAAAAATCAAGAACAACCTGCCAAAAATAATAGCATTATTCGTATTTCATAAAGTGAACAAGAAAAATTCTTCAATAATTTTATAATGATTCAAAGGAACTGGTTATATGTATTCCGCGACGTAGAATTATACATTCACAATCCAAGAGTGAATTATGGAAAACGTCAAGTCATCCCGACTCAAAATCTGCGTACAGCTGTTTCGATCTTATTGGTTCTCATCAATGCAGCTCATTTTACTCGGAGTGAATTAATGATTTTCTTATTGTCCCCCAATACAAATCGTGTCGGGACTACTATCTGGATAACAACCCAGAGCGTCCTCCAACAAGGATATTAGAAACCAACAATTCACCGCTTAGATCGAAAATGCGGAATCCCGTCGCGAGAATACATATTTTCTGACATGAAATGTCTACACTGCAACTGTGACTAATGTGGTTCCAAAGTATTCTAACTTGGATTTTTGAAAAACTCTAGACATACTCACGAGAGTGTGCTTCATAAATAGAGTATATTATTATCTAGTATATTAAACTGATCATGGCCAATTTGTATATTTTTCATGATTTGACTCTTTGTATTTATTTATATTTCTGTCATATTTGATTTGTCTTGTTACATATACATGTTACTTGTTAAAGTTATTTATATTCTTGAGCGACGAGTATATCCACTGTGATAGCAATTGTATGAATATGTTGTTATTATTATTGTGGCAAATACATTGAGTGGATTTACAATTTTTATATGCAAAACAAATCATTGATATATGGTTCCTTCGGTAGCAAGAAGTATATAATATTCGAGTGGCAGGGATGTTGAATTTTCGAGCATTCTCCCTTGAAGGATGAATGGGAATTTCATGTCGTCGAGTCTCATGAAACTAGCTACAATGGATGGTTGATTTGATTGGTCAACAATTTTTCAAATGAATTTGTCAACATATCATTATATATATATATATATATATATATATATATATATATATATATATATATATATATATATATATATATATATATATATATATATATATATATATATATATATATATATATATATATATATATATATATATATATATATATATATATATATATATATATATATGTGCTGTCCCTTAATTAGACGTCAATATTTCAACCGCATATTCATATCCAAAAATAGGGATAAAAGTTCATATGAACTAGGGTCCCCAACTTCTTCGTTTTTAAGATACACCTATATATATATATATATATAATATATATATATATATAATATATATATATAATATACACCTAATATATATATATATATATATATATATATATATATATATATATATATATATATATATATATATATATATATATATATATATATATATATATATGTTTGTGTGTGTGTATAACTAATTATTCTGTTCATAGACTCACCTTAGTATCTTCTGTCGAAGATTTGCACAGGCTTTGTATTTCTTCATTAGAATAAGGTAATTTTGTGTCGTCCCCCATTTTGATAACTATAAAATGTTTGTATATTATGAATTCATTAGATTTATACCTACTTGTTGAAAATCTAGAAATATATTTAAACAACAACAATATAATTCAATTACCTACAGGAAAATTTAAGAAATAAAAAAAGATTCGAAAAAAAAGTCATAAATGATAACTAATATAAAATATTCAATTTATTAACATTATATAATATTTTTCACGAACAACATAAACAAAAATCAAAGTACAACCAGCTTCGATAATATTCACTCAACTAACTCGCCCTTTATCCAATATAGTAAATTCAAATACAGATATAACAGAATCTACATCCTCAGAACATCTTACTAGGTATATAATAAAATATTGCAATTACAAATTGTCAAGCATATTATTTTGATAGATAAAAGCAACAAACAACATTTTTTTCGTATCTTTACCTATACTCTATACTTATATGTGAAAAATCTCAACTTTATTATTATTTCTAAAATCTAAATGTGAAGTGTGAAGGTATTGTAGGTATGTATTATATGGAATAACTCACCTCTATGTTCTAAGGAATTGACGATATTTCACAAATAAAATAATTATCAATCCCTCGTTCTACAGATGTTGAGAAATTGTTGAAAGTAAGGTTAATCTGGCGAGTATGTGTCAGTGTCACATGAGATTCCGTAATCAGCGATGTGTCTAGAACTCCGCAGTATGTAAACAACGCTGGAAATTAAAGGACCGATAGAGTCTGTACATTGTAGGTATTTTGACCTTATTAACTTGTATTTATTTGTCATACTTCGTCAATGATAATCCTTGTTCAGAGTCAGGAAGGGAATCTCTTTCAATTGCTTAGTGTACAGAATATAGCTCTCATTCATAACTCAGTTAAATCAAACCGGTACCTATGCGATTGAGCCTTAACTGCTTTTTTACTTCTTAATTTTTCATTTGTATTTACATATTTAAATAACTAGTTAACATTTGTGAAGATTCATTTCCACATGATTTTCATTTAACAAGATATAATTGACTGTTTACTTGCGCAGGTAAATACTTGAGCCAAATTATTTTTGTAGGTAGAATTTTTACCGTATAGTGTCAGATTACACTGGTCCCAACGTTGCTTCTAAGCTTGATATTTTTATGAAAATGTGACATTGTTTTTTTCTTTTGGTATGTATTGTAACCACTCTCCCTTTTTATTATATGCCCGAGCTAGCTGAGAGATTGGTTATACATATATAGGTTCTAGTTAGTTTTCAGAAATAATAACTAGATATAAAATGATGGTATTTTCTACTTTCTTATTATATATACAAAGAGACTTATCTGTTTTTCTATTTAATTTTCTATCGACGTTTCATTGATTATATTATAGGTGGATTGTATTCTTGTGATTGCCCAATCTTTTCCCCACACTTGGAAATCTTCGTCCCTAGTTGCTTGGTAGTTCTAGCTGCGGTTATATCGTGGCTTCTGTTAAATGTTCCAGCCAAAGTGGTTTTTAGTTCCAATCAAAATGCTTCCTAGCTCCAGCCAAGGTGACGTCTATCAGACGCCACAGATACTTAATAATTTTAAGAAACTGAATATTCGTTTAATAGATATTGAATATTATTTGACTCTTAACGATGTTGTATCTTCAACGGATACCTGCCAAAAGAGAACGATGTTTCACGTGCAAATTCGACGATATTCTCGTCGTACGCAAGTCATTCCTAACTGGGCGAGTCTATTATTCATCGGTGAAACAAAAGTGAGGTATCATTTGATAGCGTGAATCACGGTATTTCGATGTAGAATTCAGTGGCGGCGGTTAAGCAGAGAATTTACACGTTGCAGTATGTAATTCTGCTAGTTGCATTGCTTCTAGCTGCTGACTTGTTCCCACAATATCCTCTATTTCTGTGGTATAGTATTTAGACTATTCTGCTTAAGTCTATGAGGCTTCACCAGTTCGGTTACAATTTCTCTTGAATATTCTTCTGTTAAAGTGGGTTGTTCGCTAATTCCAAGGAGAATTCAATTTTGCTCATATTTTGGGTGATGCAATTTTAACATCACTAATATTTTGAAAAAAATGCTACTTGCTACCTATTCGTTTACCTCGGACTGTATATTTATGCACCATTTTCGTTATAATATATCTCTGATTCACGTTCAGACATGAAGAATTTTTTCTAAAATCGTGGTCTAACGGATGGGAAAAATACTCACGCACTTAACTGCTCTTCTTCGATACACTGCTATAGTATGTATTTTATAGGATAAAATACGTCTAAAAACATTAAAAAAAGTGTGATGCTAACAGAAATTTTTCGTTTCCAAATGTTCATAGTATGTAGGCGGGAATGTCTCATTTATTCAACTGAAACAACTTAAGCCTAACAGTGTCTTTCTCTGCATAAAATTAACGCCATTTATAAAGATGTAGTAAGTCAATAATTACGATACCATCATAAACAGCATTTTCAAAATAAGATGGAATCAAACTAATCATTACATATTTAAAATTTTTATTATTATGAATACAAAGCGAATCGATCATTTATCACTTCTGTCCAATAAATTCATTCACAGACTCCGCCAATTTAATGTTTTCCAGCATACTGACGTGTGTTCCATCGAAATGTCTCACTCCCATAAAATTACCACAAAGTTTGGCCAATCCGTAGTCTTCTGTCAAGTTATTCAGCAGTGGTTTCGAGGGTTTGCAGAGCCTCGTTGGGGATTGTATCGTTTTGAATTTGGGCTCATATGTTATTACTTGCTTCACCCTGTAGTATACTGCTGTAGCACTAGCTCTCAAATACTCTTCCGAGAAGGAGGTGGCACCTTTGCTCGCATTTAGAAGTATGGATATTCGTTCCTGAAGGTTGGAACTTTGGAGCATTGATTCCTGTAAACATATTGTATAATTTTACAGAAGGATATTCTATTTCAAATCATGAAAAACATACTAATCGACCATGGTCAATTTCATACATTACATAAAGTGAACAAGGAAAATTCTTTAATAATTTAAAAAATTATCAAACAACTTTCCAAGGAAGCTGGTTATACGTATTCAGCAACGCAAAATCCGCATTCACAATCGAACGGTGAATTATAGAAATTGTCAAGTCACCGCGACTCAAAATCTGCATACAGCTGTTTCGATCTTATTAGATCTCATCAGTGCAGCTTATTTGACTCGGAGTGAATTAACAAATTTCTAATTGTTCCCCAATACAAATCGTGGTCAGTAACACTGGCTGGATAACAATCCAGAGCGCCATCCCACCAAAGATATTGGGAAACAACAATTCACCGCTTAGACTGAAGTCGGGATGACTTGACAATTTCTATAATTCACCGTTCGATTGTGAATGCAGATTTTGCGTTGCTGAATACGTATAACCAGCTTCCTTGGAAAGTTGTTTGATAATTTTTTAAATTATTAAAGAATTTTCCTTGTTCACTTTATGGATATTCTATTTCTCAAATCGTCAAGCTGTTTCTATGTACAAGGTGGGCAAATTTCGACGTTTTTACGGGGCAACTCGGTAACTATAGGAGATACAAAAAAATGGAGGGTGCATTCTCCATCTTTTTTTTTCGAGACAGATTCACTGGCCAAAACAAAAATTTGCTATCGTCATTTGTTTTCGAGTTATAAGCAAAAGTTGGATTTCTCGACCTTTAGGCAAGTGTGAATATCATGGTTGTTTGTGAAGTTACGAGATACTAACTGTTACATTCTAGAGGCACTTTTTTCTGTATAATTTAGTGGCGTAGAGAAAATTAAAAAAAAAAGTGCCATTTCGAGTTATGGCCTGAACGTGTATTTTTTAAATGGGAATCATAGTTGGCTGTGGTTTAGTTGGAACGGATTTTTTAAAACTTTCTAATGATGTATCAGATGTCGGGACGCAGTTGATGTGTAAGTCTTTAATAGCGAAAATAATACTTTACTTTATTACTTTTTTCGTTTTTTATACGTATTCAAATTAGGCGGGTGTCATCTATGACAGAGTTTGTCCATTTCTTTTCGTCATAATATAAATTGACTGATTTAATCACAGAGTTCAGGATATCGAAAATCACAAGAAATATAATGATACATATTAGAAAGCTTCATTCGAAGTAATAGCAGTTGTCATATGGCAACTGGTTTATACAGAAAAAAGTGTCTTAAGGATGTTAAAGTTATTATCTCGTAACTTCACAAACAACCATGATATTCACGCTTGTCTAAAACTCGAAAAATCGAACTTTTGTTTACCTATAACTCGAAAATAAAAGACGATGACAAATTTTGGTTTTCGCCAGTTAATTTGTCTCGAAAAAAGAGCCAAATATATTGAAGGAAGACTATCGAATAATTTACTTATAGTACTGATGTGTAACTTGTGTCGCATGCATTTGAATGAAATGAAGTCTTCATTCTTTTTAAATTGAAAAACGTGTCAAGTAGGATTAGTAATTATTATTTTCATTCCTCAATTTTGCTTGAATTATAAAAACAAAAATAATTTCATGTATAATTTGTAATACAATTGCATTTAGAGTATTTGTGCAGATTAATAGAAAGCTAGTATCACAGTTTTGTTCGTTGACACATAATTTAAAGCTGAAGTCAGAGTTATAGTTATGTCTATAAGTGCTCTCGATTTTTATTCCTAAATTATGCATAGGTACTCTAATGGAGTTTTTCCAAAACGTAACTTTCATATTTTTAAAATATTTCACAAACAACTTACTTTATTCCTCTTAACAATTTCATAAGGCATATATAGGGCCATTAAGTGACACAGCAAAATGGTTTCGAATTCATCCTCTGTGTCCGTTGTCAACTCTTGTTGACACATCCTCGAGTTCAATTCCGGCGAGCCATCGATACAAGTCAGAGTACCCTTGTAGCCTTTCTGCTCCATGGAAGACATGGTATCTAAGCCGATGTTCGTACCCCAGGAGTATGTGATAATATGGAGAGGTTGGTTGGGTTTTATCACTTTTTCGATTTGCTACATGAACAAAAAACGTTACTGGTAAGAACATCAGTTGACAATAATTGATCTTTTTTATGCATTTTTATTGAAAATTAATGTATTGAAAACTAACACTTCCGTTGGAAATTATACTACTATTAAATACTGAATATATATATATATATATATATATATATATATATATATATTATATATATATATATATATATATATATATATATATATATATATATATATATATATATATATATATATATATATATATATATATATATATATATATATATATATGCTAGTGAGCCTGCACTAGCTTAGGATTATTTGAATTTATAACCGGAATTCTTCTGAATTCTCATATGCCTATAAAATTCTCATTGTGCACAATAATATATTGTTTTATTAGGATTAAAAGTGATACTTTTTGTGGCGAGACCAAATGTTTGTATGAAAATTTTAGACGAGCCACGAAAAGTGCTTTTCTCCGAATGAAACATGTGATTTTTTCCGCAAACGGTGTTCAAACGAAAGAATTAAGATGATATTTTTAAAAAGGATTAGATGTGAAGAAACGTGAAACTAGATTGCTTTGCATACTGGTTTTGTAGGTGTCAAGGCAACACAAATTTGACAATTCAACAAAATAATTGTCAGAAACATTTGAAGACACTTATCTACGCACTATAGGACTGTGTGTCTTTGGTAAGTACCCCAGTATTAAGAAATGACTTGTTTTATTAAAATATATAAAATTTTTCCTACAGATCACATTATGTCGGATTCCGAACTTAACTGTACGCCACCCGTTTTTGTAATTGCCGTGAGCGTACAAAAAAGTGTGCTTTTTTGTACGCTCACGGCGGGACAAAAAAGTAAAAACAAAAGTACGTCTGTGAAATCAAACTTCAACATCGAGAACTGAGGTTAAAGAAGTCGTCATTTTTTGACATTTGCGGAAAAATTTGTTTATTGCATCAGATTATATGATGTATTGCCAAAAATGTAACAGCAATAAATTCGGTTTGTATTTATAGAAAATATTTTAAACATCTTCATTTGCTGAGCAAAAATACTTAAATTAGTATATGTATATACGTAAGGCACTTTTCATGAATTCAGCCTACTGACAGCTGTATGTTCTGCTGTAGTTCTTTAAATTTTAGAAGAAGTTTCCTTATTGAATTTATGTAAATAAAAGATGGTTCAAGGCTACCAAATACTTCTGCACTTGCTGATTTTGCTTTAGAACAATTTTGATGAGTTGGAATATAGGTAAGTCTATTTATCCCGCGATATCTATTCCCCTATTTTTACCTACCTACAAAAAATTTCGATTTTTTAAATAGACATACTGTTTACATCGATATTAACTATTAATTTTCCTAACAGATGGTGTTAGTAGCAATTGACATCATAAGTGACACATGCGTGATTAATTTTACAAATTCCAACAGATGGCGTTAGTAGTTTTACAACCTTTTAGTTGATAAGAATTGTTGCATTCTTAGTTTATATGATTGATCATAAAATTATATTTTGATGACAGATAACCCATCAAGACATGAAATTAAATTCGCCCGAATGATATTTTAACATTGAAATTTTATACATATCTGCTCTTACCATTATAGCTTCCTTAACCATATCTTCGTGGCAGCTGGTAGGATGATCGTAGCAGAACTGCACACCGTAAACCTTTGCTTTTAAATTAGCCGCCATTGGCTTTAACGTTGAAGCGAAACCTTCGATTCCTGGGAAGCAGAAGACTAATGGAGCATCGGAATCATCTTGAACTAGACTAGCTAACCTTACGATTGGTATTTTACAGGTGGCTTCGTCGCCGATGTACCTGAGGACTAATTGGAAGCCAGCAGGCTCGTGTGGATCCAAACTTGATAGTTGACTCGTTTCTCCAGAACTTTGTATCTCTTGTAGCCTTAAGGAAGGTAAAATGTTAATAATAAAATTAATCAACAAAGGAATGAGTGACAAATCCTGGACAAAAAGTCATCCATAGGGTATACTGATGGATCAAACTCAGAGAGAGGTACAGGCTTTGGGGTATGGGACTATTGAGAGGACACTGTCGGTACAAATATTTTTTGTACCGCAAGGGAAAGTCAGCAGATGAGACTTGCAGGCTCTGTGGATCGGAAGTAGAAATAGTGTGTGAATGTCCAGAGCTGACTGACCTAAGAACTATTCACATGGGGAAGTCAGTCCTGGATCCACACGAGGTAATAACTTAGCCTCCTAAGGATGCTGTTCGATTTGTCAACATCATTGACGGCCTCCTTGAGAACAACTGAACAAGGAGGATTAAGGACTAAAGATCCATGTCGTCGCAGTTCTTGGACGGCTCACCCAAGTCATAGCGACTTGGGTCCATTTCTAATAATGATGATAATAATAATATAACCTAAACAATTATCTTCGAAAAGCAGTTCTCTTGAATCTAGCGTTACTGTATCATCAAAGCGTACTACTCTCTAGATCATTCTAGATTTTCTGAGTGAAAAAGTTCCATCAAATCATTTCGAATGTCACCACTCGAGTCTATAATACGAACATCAGTTTAAAATTCATATTAAGCATAAACTAAGTCCGTAAAAAGAAAAAACTTTATGTATAAAATAATATTACTGAATACTTTTATAATATGTTGTCTTTGTAGGTTTATTCACATTAATGGTTTTTTGTTAATTCAATTAATTTCTATTGGGCCACTTTTGGAAAATATTTTATCAAACTCTTATTCAAAATATTTAATGAATATGCTTTACCTGGTCAATGTTAGGTTCCTAATGTCTTGCGCTGTCAAGAATACTTCAAACTCTCTTTCTAGTGTTTGTTTGATTTCCACAGCTGTCATGGAATCCATGCCAATTTCTGCTAAACTAGCATGGGCGGATACCGTCTGTTTCTTAATACCTGTTACAATTTTTCAGTATAAGATTTTGAAAATATTATATTTTGAACTTTCATCAAATGCAAGTATAAAAGGGTATAAACGATAGTTAAAATAGTACGGCTTTGTACTCAATAAGAACATAACAAAATTAGAAGAATGTAATGCGTATCTGAAATAAGTCAAAAAATCCAAGAAGATAAATGTATAGGTTTAAATACCATTATTTCTGCGACTGAGAATTTTCATTTTCAATATTAATTTATTATATATTTGATTTAAAAAAAAATTTGAGCATTGCTTCCATGCTTGATGAAAATTCGATCGATGTAACATGTTTCAGAACTTCGCAACTATGGTAGCTATCTATAGGTGTGAAACGACATGAGTTCTTAGTTTTGTTTGGAGTTTCTGTTGGGCCTAGAGAGATATCTTTTGGTTTCTAATATACGGCGCTATGATATGTTCGCATACTATTGATCATTTTCAAACACCTGATTTTGACAGGTCCGCCATTTTGGCTGGAGGACAAACAGTTGTAAATTAACCATTTACGACTATCAGTGTTCTGAGTTGTTAGCTTACGTTTATTGAAAGTAAAAGTATTGAAAAACTTTGAATCATAAATTTATATTGAAAATGGAAAGAAGGACTTATTATCAATCACTTCCTGCCGATATTAAGAGCCGCTACGATCAGAAAATCAAAATTATTGATGATATAGACCCCTATCTGTTGGAGTCCAGCTCTCAAGATTTGATATCATTGTCATCAATTCCAGTAATATCCATCATCGATATGGTTAATTATTTTATCCTCACCCACAGTTTTTATACTGGACAGCAAATGAAAGCATATAAAAGCTTGCAAGGTTTCAAATTGTATGAAGCAGGACTAGTCCAAGAAAGAAATGTATGGGAAAAGAGTGAACGAAACAGCTTTTGTAGTTATTGGCAAGGTAAGATGTATTTTAATGATATTCATTAGGTTTATTCTCATACTAATCAGTGTTATTAATTGTTATAACTAAAAGTAAACTTTATATTTTAGGTGAAACATTCACAACGTCTTAAGGAAGAGCTTCTGAATTCATGGGTTATTATCCTAACTGACGGTAGTATTTCCAGTGGACATTGCACTTGTATGGCAGGCTTAGGAGAAGTGTGCAGTCATATAGCAGCAATTGTTTTTCTCCTTCACACCCGCTCTCAGTCTAAGGATGAAGAAGCGTGTACCTCAAAGCTGGAAATGTGGCCTGTCTATATCTATATGATATGTCTATATCTTCATATTGTTCCTCCAGAAAAAATAAATATACTTTCATGAAGGTCCTAATTTGCTGTCATATAACAATTACAGCAAAATCACTAGATACCTGCTCTACTTGCTTTTTTCGTTTAACCGAACGTTTAAACCTGCTGACTTGAGTTTTACCAACAGGAATGGTAATTGTGTACCCCATATTTTGGGTTAGAATCCAGTCGGGGTTGTCTTCATCCAATAACTCTGCAGGAGTCCCTGAAAAATATTTTAAATAAAGAGTTCATATTCAAGTAAACTTACCTGTTATAAAATGTTTGGAACAGACTCGTGCATATTTCAATTGATTTTCACTAAAAGGTCCCCTTTTCAATGCTTCAATCCATCTCTCTTGCCTTTCTCGTGATACAGCATTTGAATAATCACCAGCATTCTTGAGGACAGCAGAAATTCTATAAAATCTCACTTTGTCTCGGTTTCCTCTCATACCACAATTAACCACGGCACAAAACGATGGCATTTTCTCTAATAAACTCCAACAATAATGAAATAATCAGAAAAAACTTTAAATTCGACAAACAACTCAAAAAGTTATGAAACTTAAATGACAGTTCAGCACAACTGTTTGCATAACAATGGTTTGTTTGTCCTCCAGGCAAAATGGCCGAAATCGCGTGACGTCATATGAAAATGGTCAATTAGTGCCATTCTTAGAAACTATAAGGTTATGTGACATCACTATTGAACTCGTTGCAGAGCTAAATTGACTGTCTAGATCTTTCATCGTATGTGGTGCCGGCATCGAATGTCCTAACGTTCTACTTTGAAGGATGAATGCGAATTTCAATTTCATCAGATTTCATGAAACTATATGGTACTGTATAAATGGTGTTTTACAACAAGATATCAATGAAACAATTTAAATAATCATGGCGAATGATAGGAAAATCACAAAAAATCAGTTACGAATAGTCAAACCCTTGATACACATACTATAACAATGCATATTGAGTGAATTCGGGACTCACCTAAAATATTTGCTATAGCGTCGACAATATTATCTGCTCCTCCGCTACCACTTTTCTTTTCTGCTACTACAATACTGGAAACAATTGCGGCTTCTTTCTGTCTCAAGAAATTATCCATTACTTGCAGACAACTAGTAATTCTTTGTTGAAGGGTACCGCCTATTTCTATCTCTGTGTGAAGTTCTTGCATTTCGGCAACAAGACCTACCTGCAGGAGATAAACACTTCATCATTTATTCTACTATCCAATTTTTAATGCCGATTATTTTAGTAAAATATTGATGTATGTATTTGAAACAAATTATTATTCAGTAATAAAAATCTCTAACAACTTTACCAAATAAATCATTCCAAACACAAATAAATTTTCATTATCACATAACGGCGAATAGTAGAAATAGTGATAATTACTCATACTTTATAATTACACCTCATCATACCAAGATATTCAAGCTACATTGTGAAGAAATTACTCGAAGAATCTCTTATTCTAAATGTCGTGAATCAAATTAAGGAAATCTATAATAGTCAAAGAAAGGAATTTTAATATATATATATATATATATATATATATACATATATATATATATATATATATATATATATATATATATATATATATATATAGGTATATATATATATATATATATATATATATATATATATATATATATATATATATATATATATATATATATATATATATATATATATATAGGGTGTTTCTGAATTGATGCGAAAGATTTCAATGGGCGATTCTTCAGCAAAAATAAAGGGGGGTCTTTCATATAACTTTTTGTTCAACACCCTTTTCCCTCCAAGTTACAGCCCTTTGAAATTAGGTGAAAAAAAATTATTTTTATTCAATACATCCACTTAGGAAAAAACTAGAGGAATGAAATTTGGCAGATAACTGCTGCTAATAAAATGGCTGTTTTTGAAAGTTTTTGTTACACTAAAATGTTAGCACAAGGGGCTGAAAAAAACAACCCCTATAATATTTTGCATCAGAACTTTTTAATGCGCTCATACTTTCCTATTTAAAAAATATATTTGAAAAGACAGACTCAATCTGCAACTTTTTTATATCTTGACTTTTTATCATAAAGTTGTTAGTTTGATCACAAAAAACTAAAATAGTGCTCAGACTCTTCCCATGAATTCACAGAGAGGTTATCATTTATTTAAAAACAAACAAGTAAGCTGCTGTCAAATGAAGTCATATGACAAATAGTTTTATTGTCCTGATTTTTTCTAATTTCTAGACAGTTTTATAATGACTTCAGACATTTTTCACAACTAAATAAAACGTTATTGAAAGAATGGCATTTTTTTATTTAGTTGAAGAATATTGCAAATTAGAGCGGATTGAACAATAATTGTACTACCAATCACAATTAACAAATTATTCGACATTTGACAGCAGCTTACTTGTTTGTTTTTAATAAATGATAACCTCTGTGAATTTATGGGAAAATAATCTGAGCATTATTTCATTTTTTTGTGATCAAACTAACAACTTGATGATTAAAAGTCAAGACATAAAAAAGTTGCAGATCGAAGCTGTCTTTTCGAATATATTTTTTAAAAATGAAAATATAGGCGCATTGAAAAGTTCTGATGAAAAATATATTAGGGGTTGTTTTTTTCAGCCCCTTGTGAATACATTTAAGGGTAACAAAAACACTCAGAAACTGCCATTTTATTAGCAGCAGTTATCTGCCAAATTCATTCTTCCAAATTTTTCCAAAGTGGATGTATTGAATAAAAACAATTTTTTTCACCTAATTTCAAAGGGCTGTTACTTGGAGGGAAAAGGGTGTTGAACAAAAAGTTATATGAAAGACCCCCCTTAATTTTTGCTAAAGAATCACCCATTGAAATCTTTCGCATCAATTTAGAAACACCCTGTATATGTATATATATATATATATATATATATATATATATATATATATATATATATATATATATATATATATATATATATATATATATATATATATATATATATATATATATATATATATATATATATATATATATTTATATATATATATATATATATATATATATATATATATATATATATATTTATATATATATATATATATATTTATATATATATATATATATATATATATATATATACGTATTATATCTTTTAAAGATAACTGATTTGTTGGATTCGTCTCCTCCTGGAATAGCAGTATTACTACTGAAATATCGCAAAGACTCACGCGATGAAAAAAATCTTGAATCGAAAATTAACAAAAAACTAGAGAAAATTTCGAATTTTAAACTGGTTTCAATCATTCCAGATCATAGATTGACAACGTAGAATGTAAAGATATCCAAATACATAGAAAACACTCCAACCGAACGGTAAACAAAAATATAGAGAACAAATGACAACAACTGTCAAATCCGTTGGTCTCAATCAATCGAAATCATAGATTGACAACACGGAATATAAAGATATCAATACATAAAAAACAAAAATATAGAGAAAAATGACAACAACTGTCAAATCTGCTGGTCTCAATCATTTTGTG
The DNA here is from genome assembly GCA_030704885.1 of Cynegetis impunctata. Lineage (NCBI taxonomy): Eukaryota > Metazoa > Arthropoda > Insecta > Coleoptera > Coccinellidae > Cynegetis > Cynegetis impunctata. The sequence continues at coordinate 1,056,030 of JARQZK010005059.1, forward strand.
TTTATTTTAAGATGCTAATTAAAATCATATAGGTTATATATATTTCGAAGTGTGTATTTTTACTCACATCTCCAACTGCACCCCATTCGATGGCCAAACCTGGATATCCATCCTTTTTTCTTTTCTCACAAATTCTCTCCATAATTGAATTAGCCATTCCATAATTTGTTTGTCCTACATTTCCTCTTCCACATACAACCGACGAGAAGATGACGAAATCTCTAAAATTTAATAAGATTGAATGTTATTTTATCGCTATAGAGTAGTATATAAAAAACAGGATAAACAATATTTAAATTTTAGTTTTGTGATTAATAAATTTATTGTTGTTCTAGTACGAATTTGAGACATGCTTTCAATTTATTTAGTATGAGTATTCGAAAGTAAAAAAAAATAGATACCTACATTGAACCTAATGTGAATAAATTTATACAGGCAATTATTTTAATCTTTGATTTTTTGAAATTTTCAAGAATAATATCAACCAATTCAAACAGGGTTGTACAGATCTAGATATGGGGGTTCTTCATATTTTAATAATTTATTCATGTTAATATAGCAAATGAAGATATCTAATTCAGCAAGTTAAGGCAATTTTTATGGAACATAAATGTTTGTTTATTATTTTTTCTGCCAGATAGAAATCTTGAAGAAAAAGTTCTGAGAGTACTGAAATGAATTGATTGTTTCAAAGTGAGCCATGAATTAACAAAGTAACAAAATGTCAAATCTATTGACAAGTACATAAATAATCATTTTAGTCGTGTGAATTTGTGACGTGAAAACCATGAATTTTTCTAATGACGAGAAAGTTGTTACCCCGAGACGAAGCTAAAGGGGTTATAGTCTCACGACAAAAAGTTGGGATCTAGCCCGATTTTAAAAATTCCAACGGATATCGATAAAACACATATGATTTCATTAGGGAATTTTTAATTTCCAATTTTTCCCAACGAAGAATAGAAAAATATAGCGTTTTTACCCCGAGGTGAAGCTAAATTCTCACTACAAAAAGTTGGGATCTGGTCCGATTTTGAAAATTCCAACGGATATCGATAAAATACATATGATTTCATCAGAGAAGTTTTGTTCCCAATTTTTTCCCAACGAAGAATAAAAATTATAGCGTTTTTCAGATAGGCATTACGACATAAGCATGCGCCAAGGTCGATATGTACGGAAGTCCTACAAAACATGCGTCGAAGTGCTCTGTGTGCCACGGTAACCAAGCGACGTTGATAGCTTAAGCTTGATTCTGCGTATGTGTCTGCTTCCCATCCATAGAGATATCTTATCAATTTGATTCATAATTTGCAGCAAAATGAGCCGGGATAAGATATTCAAATTCGACAGTCGAACAATGAATTTTTTTGCTAAATTTTCACGGATTTTATTCGTAATATCGACTTATTAATACATTTATTGCAATTTTCCTTCATTTCATTCGTAAAATCGACTTCCATTGTTATTTAATTTATAAATAGGTACATTCAAAAAATATTGACGACATGCACATGCGCCGAGGGGTTTCATCATTCCTAGTGCTACGCAGTAGGGTGTCCTTCATTTTTAGATAGGCATTACGACATGCGCATGCGCCAAGGTCGATATGTACGAATACGAAGTCCTACAAAACATGCGTCGAAGTGCTCTGTGTGTCACGGTAACAAAGCGACGTTGATAGCTTCAGCTTGATTCTGCGTCTCTGTCTGCTTCCCATCTTATCAATTTGATTCATAATTTGCAGCAAAATGAGCCGGAATAGGATATTCAAATTCGACAGTCAATCAATGAATTTTTTTGCTTAATTTTCACGGATTTCATTCGTAATATCGACTTATTAATACATTTATTGCAAATTTCATTCGTAAAATCGACTTTCATTGTTATTTAATTTATATAATACATTCAAAAAATATTGATGACATGCACATGCGCCGAGGGGCTTTATCATTCCTAGTGCTACGCAGTAGGGTGTCATTTTTTGCTTTTCGTATACGCGAAATGTTTGAGAAATGCTAATAGATCTCTAGATATGTATGGGGAATTGTGCCTTGAAAGGCATCAGCCATCCGAAAGATATTTTCAACGAATTGAGAGGAGTTATGGTTCATTTGAAAACACCTCGAGTAAGAATTGTACAGTAACAAACAGAGGTGATGATACCGAAATTGTCGTCTTGGGTAAGTTCAGAAGACATTCTCGAAACTTAGTAATAAAGTGATATTTATTCGATTCAGAATTCGTGGATACCGAAAAATTGAGAATAAAAAAGTATGATTGAGAGAGATTGCACATCATAATCCTATATCGACTACGTCAATTCGAAAATTTTTGAAAAGGAATAAATTCAGACCATACAAAGTCAGAAAAATCCACCCTTTGCATTTGAGGGACTATGATAAGAGGAAAAATTTTGTAGATTCAGATAACAACAGATGGTTCAACAGAAATATTCATATTAAAAAAATTAAATAATAAGAAAACAACTTGTCTAAAAACCACAAAATGAAAATAACTTTTTATTCGACTAGTTTCGCCTGTTACAGCATTATCAAGACTGAATACATAATTGCAAAGACATCGCTTGAAAATATATAAGTATTTCGGTTCGGTACCTGGGGGTGGTAAAATGTAATCGATGGGTCCAAGTTATCAGAGATTTAACAGTGGGGAGTGGCTAAAAGAACATCTAAAAAACGGACAATCGGCATTTAGGGAACATCTAGAGTCAAAAAAACATAACATCTCATCCTCTTTCAAACCAAAAATTCTTCATTACTGTGATAAAGGTATGATAATGAACTTCCTGGAAGCCATGGAAATAAACAAGATCCAAAAATCTCATAATTACATTCTTCTTAATGACCAGTTAGACTTAAACCACTCCCCACTGTTAAATCTCTGATAACTTGGACCCATCGATTACATTTTACCACCCCCAGGTACCGAACCGAAATACTTATATATTTTCAAGCGATGTCTTTGCAATTATGTATTCAGTCTTGATAATGCTGTAACAGGCGAAACTAGTCGAATAGAAAGTTATTTTCATTTTGTGGTTTTTAGACAAGTTGTTTTCTTATTATTTAATTTTTTTAATATAAATATGAACTACCACAGAGTTGATTCATCGTCCATCGAATTTAGAAATATTCATTATCACTGACGACAAGAAAATTCCTTCCTACATTGAGCTACTAAGTTCCAAGACAGATTTGAAGTTAATGTTTAGATTTATGCTTTAGACACAAAGATTATCGGTCCCTACTTTTTGAGACATCGTTGACGGGGGAATTATATCAAGAATTCTTGTAGGAGACTCTAGTTGCGTTGTTGGAAGGTTTGCTTTTGGATATTTTGAAAAAAAAAAGTTTTTTCAACATGATGGAGCTCCGTCACATCGCAGAAATATTTGTAGAGATTTTCTCAATTATCATTGATATGGTCATATCAAATGGCCATCAAGTTCACCTGACCCGACCCTTTTGGAATTTATTCCAAAATTTATTCTCAATTACGTTGCTATTCAACGAATTCATTTTCTGAGAATTTGTTACTTTGAATTATATTATTAGAACTAGGTGTAATCAAATTTTTATTATCTTACCTTAATTCCGGACATCTTCTTCTTGTTACATCGTCTAGATATTTTGTTGCTACAGCTTTTGGTCCGAATGAAGATTCAAAAGTGGATTTAGTTTGATTTTCTAGGAGTGAATCACATAAAACTACTGCTAAATTGAATATACCGTGCACTGGCCCGAGTTCTTCTGCTTCCGATATGAGTGTTTCACACCCTTTTTCAGTTGTTATGTCCGCAGTTGAAATATGTAGAAGAGCGCCGTAGGATCTCCATATTCTGATGAAAATAATGAATAAATCAGGCAGTTGTTTTTCAAAAAGAAGTTTGTAAACTATAATTCTGATAACTGATGTTAACATTATATAACTGATTTTCAATCAAGAAAATGACCATTCATTTGTTCAAAAGTGATATCATTATCAATTCTGAATAAATTAAATTTCAGACTACAAAATTGAAGGATAAAGTTTAAACTTTAAAATAAAACACAGTTGGCTTATGTTTCACTATATAAAAATATTTAGATACTGTATATAAATATTATAATATATTTAGATGCAGTAAAGGATAGGACTTGTTTCGAGTTATGAAACAGACAATAGCTAAGGTGATACCTGAAAATCAATTTGTTTGTTTACAAGGGGTAATTTACTGTTATGGGCGGAAATTATTTCGAGAATTTCAAGAAGGTCAAGGCGCTTTGCTTTGTTACCTGAATGCAACAATTGGATTTTGTTGAAATCCAGGAAATGATTAAATTTTATACAATGTTCGGAAAAGCCAGTGGTATTTTATTTTGTAAAATTGACTTTTTATGTTTTTCAACACGAATGTTTATATTCCTTCCTGTTTGTCCAATATAGAAAGCAGGATATTCGTCGCAAAATATTTTGTAAACACCACTGTTTTCTCCGTTAATAATAATTATTTATTATTGACCAAGAATGATTTCAAGTTTCTTTTATTTGTACAAATTGTTTTAACGTTATTTTTCGATAGTCTGTTACAAATTTTGCTACTCAATTTAGTCACATAATTAATTGGGAAGTATTTTTGTTCTTCATTAATAGTTTGCGTGGGGTATATTGAATGCAACAGATACTTTATTCGTTTTTTCCCAATGAGCTCATCGATAAGACTTTCATTGTAACTGTTATTGGTGGCTAATAATTTGATTGTATTAACTTCAGTTTGAAAATTTTGATTCCGATAATGGAATAGTGAACAACCTATGTATGAACGAATGAAAAGCACTGAGTTTTATTTTAATGTGTTGGTTACTGTCGCTGTGAATTAAAGTATCTGTGACGGTTGGTTTCCTATAAATGTTGGAAGTAAGAGAATTCAAATTCCTAGCAATCTGAAAGTCTATATCAAAATTAAACTAGGTGAATTTTGCCCACTCAAAATTTGGTAATCAACATCTATTTCATCAAGAATGATATCTTGAGAAACACAAAATTTAAAAAACTAACTTGTTCTTCTTTCAAAATCGCGACATGAATATTGTTCTGTAATGTCATAGTTTTATCAACACACAAGAGTAGAAAATATAATATGGTTTATAAATTCAACGCATAGATCAGTTATACAAGCTGAAGAATACGAATGGAATTATTGAAATATTCAACTCATTATGTATACTGATGAATTATACCCTTCCATTATTACCCATTTGAAAAGTACCTGAACAAATGAATTCACTCTTATGTAATTACCTCATCCTATAAGCTTGATAACCGCTTTGAACTCCAGTTCTTGAGGTGAGAACCAGTCTTCTTGCTCCTCTGAGGACAAGCCAGTCTGCTAGTTCTAATCCAAAACCACCAAGTCCTCCTGCGATGATGTATGATTTCTCAGAATCACAATAGTACCTAGATATAACTCAAGTTCAGCAAAAGATAAAGTACCATTATATTCAAAAACTCATAACTAATTGAAGATAAAGAATATGAATACAAATATAGGTTATCCTTTATTTTCGATTTATGTTTGACAAGTTCCAAGATTTTAGTAGTTTCATACATTCGTGTTTTACGAACAATTTACAAATACCTGTTTTTATTTTGCACAGGTAATTTCAAATTGAATTTTATTTAATTTTATACACCTTGAGTCTTACGGGTTTCAGTGCAGTAGAAAGAGAAGCTGTTGAAGGTCTATTGTACCTATACGATTTTACTTGTTCAATTGAGTCAGTGAACATTCAATATCTATTATATATAGTTCTTTGTTTGGTAATTTTTAAAAAGTATCGTCTTGCTCAGCTAAAATATTTTCTCAATATGTTTGAATATAAATATGAGAAATTATCTGCTTAGATACTTCAATCAATTTTCTTCCGACTGAATTGTTTCTTCATTTTCTGATAGTGATCAAATATATAACATTGTCTAACCTAACCTAAATCAAAAGGAGGTTGAAAAGTATTTGAGGCATGAAATATTGAGGGGCAGTATAACCCGTATATTTTATTTGAAATTAATCCTAAACGAAAGACCTTCTCAAATACTAGGTACAAATATACCTCCAAATTTATTTCTTCATGGAACGTAAAATTTGATATTCAATGATAAAATTTAAAGGGTTTTCTTCGAATTATAATTCATTTTCAATGTCTTCATGTTTTTCAATATTTGTTGAATATATTCATCAAACATAATTACTTTGTTTAGAACCTATAATCCATAACAAAAATGACCGTGGATTAATATTGAAAAATGTAATAAAAAAGTCTCATAAATACCAAAAATTATATTTGTACAAAAAATAGAAAAAAATTCAATATTTTAAATGTTAAAATAACAAAAAGCCGTTGTAATAGTTTTGACATTGTTTTCATATGATATGATCTTTTGAATGAAAACTTTTTTATTCTTTGTACTATATTTGTATTCTCTGTAAAAAACGTTCGAATGAAATATCCACTCACCTTGGAAGTCCCTTGAAAGTCTTCAATTTCGGCAAAAGAACTTTTTCCGGTTCTTCGTCCCTAATTTTAATCATTACTTTTCCGGTATGCTTACCAGATGCCATAAATCGAAAAGCTTGTTCCATTTCATTCATTTTGAACACGTTTGTATTCAATGGTTTCACAGCACCGCTCCTTAGACCTAGAGAATTTCAAAAATTCTAAGAATTGAAGAGTTTACCAATTTTAATGTTTCTGAATGAATCAAAGGAACGCTTCATATAAAGATATGACGAAATAAAAAACAAACCTTCATTGAAAATATCACTGACTATCTTTTTAACCTCCGTGCTGGAGTCCATGACTAAATCCATCATAACGCTGTGGAAGGAACGGTCCTCTCCTAGAAGCATCAGTGCCAGCTGGCTATCTTTAGCGAGATCAAACTTTCCGATTTCCAGAAATCTGCCTCTCGGTGCTAAACACCTTACCGAAGCTATCAGTTTATCGTCTGATAGAGAATTGAGCACCAAGTCGACGCCTCGTCCTCGTGTCTGCTTCAGGACCATCTGCTCGAAAGTAATGTCTCTGGAGCAGCCGATGTGCGAGTCTGCAATTAGTTAGAGCACTTTGGATATAAAAATATATTTGCATCTTCGAGATGCATTTGATGTTGAATGAATGCTCATTGATCTACGGACTTCGTTACTTCACTATATATATATATATAAATATATATATATATATATATATATATATATATATATATATATATATATATATATATATATATATATATATATATATATATATAGATAGATAGATAGATAGATTTAATAACATTACATAATAATTACGTCACATTACAAAAGAAAAAAAAATAACAATCAAATATTGACGTTGAATTCCGTCAAGCTATATGGGGGATTTTCTTGTAGGAATTCTCTCATCTTCTTCTTCATAAACTTCACCTCGAGCAGTCTCCATGCTAGGGGAAGCTTGTTGTAGAGCCTTAATCCAGTAGATTTTCTGTCAGTGGTTTTCAGTCTGGTTCCCTTTATGTTAAGGTCGTCTTTTGATCTTATATTGTATGTGTGGCAGTCTGATCTCTTCTCATATTCTCTCTTATTTTCAGCGACTTCGACAACTGATCTTATAATAAGTTCAGCTATCACAGTCAGGATCTTATATTTAGTGAAAATTGGTCTGCAGGAAGTCCTAACTGTCACACCTTCTATTGCTCTAACAGCTTCCTTTTGAGTGACAAGTACTTCTTGTACGTGATTTTGAGTTACCCCATATTTGTAGGCCGTAAGTCATGCGAGAGTGAAATAATGCATAGTATACTTGAAGGGCTGTTTGATGGTTAATAATTTGCCTTACACGTCGTATAGCATATATGGCTGGCTGTAATTGTTGTTTCAGATGGGAACAATGATTTTTCCAAGTTAGTCTGGTATCAAAACTTATGCCCAAGAACGTTGCATACCTTGCAGGTATCATAGTGGATGATGTAAAAGTCACTGTTTTGGTTTTTTCGTGGTTAAGACATAGTTTGTTAGATTTGAACCAACTGGCTGCTTGTTTGTTAATAGCCTCTGATCTAGAAGATATGTTGTTTATATTGTGGTCTTTTATAACTAGTGTAGTATCATCTGCATATATATATATATATATATATATATATATATATATATATATATATATATATATATATATATATATATGAACTTCTCTTACAGTAATATTATACCACAGTCAGCGAGAAATAGAGAACCACCAGTAGTATAGCCCAAACAATAATTGACGACCAGCAATATCCGAAAAAACAACATTGGATTCTGTTAGAAAAGATACGAAAATAAAAGGATTAAACTCAATGAAAGAATACTAGCAATATGCACAAATAAGTCGCCAAATACAAAGAGGATGTAGAACAAAAAAAAAACAACTATATATGGGAGATTTTTAAGGAAGCACAGATACATTTAGATAGATAGTTGATGGAATCCGTCGTTACTACGTGATAATTTAACATGATTAACGAAACTAAATTTGAAGTTACTACGTTTATTATCACAAAATATTTTGAAAAATATAACACTGCGATTGCAATTTCGGTCACTAGACCATCATCGGGCAGATTGAGTTAAGAACTGAATACAAAATAATTATAGATTTGCGCTTACGGGTGGGAAAGGATTATTGCTGGTACCTAAATAGACAAGAGGAACATATTTCAAGAAGGGCTAATCGAGTGAATTTCACAAATTGGTACAATACAATGTTCTTAGAAAAGTCATTATTGTTTAAATACACTAAATAGAGAACTAATTGCGTCAAATAATGGTTTTCATACAAGTTTGATAGATAAAATGATAAACAGGAAACGTAATCAACTAGCGTACAACAGCATATATCCCCAATTAAAAGTAGAAAAATCGGAAAAATTCACATCTTTAACATATTTTGGTCCTCTAACAGAAAAAGTTGCTAATGTCATACCTAAATGTAATATTAAAATTGCTTTCAAACCTAAGACAAAACTCTCAGGATTTTTATTCAATGCCAAAGATATCACTTCAAAATTTGAAAGTTCAGGAGTTTATAAGTTGATTTGTCCTGTATGTGAAGGAGTATATATAGGTCAGACTGGTCGATCGTTCAAGACAAGATTTAAAGAACACCAACAATCTTTTTTGAAAAATAAAACGGATTCAACGTTTTCAAATCATTGCCGTGAAAACCACCACCCATTTCCACAAATAGATAATTTTAAAATCATGCACAAATTACCGAAAGGAACCAAACTTACTTACTTAGAATCATTAGAAATTTTTAAACTCAATAATAATGCAAAAGATATCTTGCTGAACGACCAGATTGACTTGATATGTTGTCCTATATTTAGTGTATTTAAACAATAATGACTTTTTTAAGAACATTGTATTGTACCAATTTGTGAAATTCACTCGATCAGCCCTTCCTGAAATATGTTCCTCTTGTCTATTTAGGTACCAGCAATAATCCTTTCCCACCCGTAAGCGCAAATCTATAATTATTTTGTATTCAGTTCTTAACTCAATCTGCCCGATGATGGTCTAGTGACCGAAATTGCAATCGCAGTGTTATATTTTTCAAAATATTTTGTGATAATAAACGTAGTAAATTCAAATTTAGTTTTGTTAACATTTAGATAGACCAATATATGCTTTTCTGAAGAATTAACCAACAGTTTTCAACACACATATGGAAAGTCCGAAATGAGGCAGGGAAAAAGATAAAAAATATCAGAGAAATCCTGAACGTTTGGAAAATCTACTGCAAAAACCTATGCAAATATAAAAACATAGGAGCAGACTTTTCCATGCAAATGGAACATGAACACCTAATGCTCAAAGAATAAGTTAAAAATACCATAAAAAACCAAACTGACAAAGCAACCCGCATCGATCACATATCAAAAGAAATAATCAAAGCTTTAGGTGAAAGTGATGTGAATTTTATGCATAAAATTTGTCAGGATATTTGGAGAACTTGGCAATTCCACTTCATAAGTAGGGATTCATTGAGAAGTGTGACAACTACTAATTATCATTAATCAACGGATTTTCTACAGTGAAAATTCCTACAGAAAAAGCAGGGTTTATGAAAGGTAGAGGAACCCGCGAACAAATTCTAAATATTCGATAATGGCATAAAATGTAACAAATTATGGACTATGCTATATGAAATAGAAACCTCACAACATCTGCCACATCTCATAGCTAAAATATATACAGCTAATGAAGCTGTGTATTGAGAACTATTAATCAGACAGACTATCCATGAAAAAAGCATCAGACAGGGATGCGCTTTTTTACCCTTGCTATTTAATTTATACAAAGAATTCACAATGAGCAAGATCCTGGAAGACTGGATTTGTAGTGGTCTTATTAGCGGTACCAAAAACAACAATCAAATCATGAAAAACATACTAGTCGACCATGGTCAATTTCATACATTACATAAAGTGAACAAGGAAAATTCTTTAATAATTTAAAAAATTATCAAACAACTTTCCAAGGAAGCTGGTTATACGTATTCAGCAACGCAAAATCTGCATTCACAATCGAACGGCGAATTATAGAAATTGTCAAGTCACTCCGACTCAAAATCTGCATACAGCTGTTTCGATCTTATTAGATCTCATCAGTGCAGCCTATTTGACTCGGAGTGAATTAACAAATTTCTAATTGTTCCCCAATACAAATCGTGGTCAGTAACACTGTCTGGATAACAATCCAGAGCGCCATCCCACCAAAGATATTGGGAAACAACAATTCACCGCTTAGACTGAAAATGCAGAAATTGGTCGCTTAAATACGTACCTCCTGATATGAAGATATCTACTCTACAACAGTGGTGTATATGATTCCAAGGCACACTAATATAGTGATTTAAAACCTTTGGATATACTCACGAGAGCGCGCTCCGAATATTCTAGTCGCTTAATACGCAAAATACAAGTCGGGGTGACTTGACAATTTCTATAATTCACCGTTCGATTGTGAATGCAGATTTTGCGTTGCTGAATACGTATAACCAGCTTCCTTGGAAAGTTGTTTGATAATTTTTTAAATTATTAAAGAATTTTCCTTGTTCACTTTATGTAAAGTACCAAAAACAACTATCCCCGATATTCGGATGATACTATTTTATTAGCAAATGACTCATAAGAACAAGAAACTCTCATGAGTGAACTAAAAAATGAAAGTAGAAAATATGGTTCAAATATCAACCACCAAGAAACAAAAATATGATTGTGGACAGAAAAAATAATAAAAGACAAGATGTAAAAGAAAAAAAAGGGACAGTGTAAGTTAGTGCAGCAGTTTCTTTATCTGAGTGTACTAGTATTAAATGTAGGAAGTTGCACACGGGAGATAAAATATAAGACAGAAAGAGATTACTTCGAGGTCTATGGACTGTAAGAAGAACAAAAAAGTCTGTCTTTATTTAATTCAGAGAATCGCGGCGACTATCCTAAATATATGTGCATATATGCAATAGCAATCTATGCGAGATCTATCATACTCATAAAGATTGAAAAGACTGCAGTTGACAACACTAAGGAAACGGAGACATAGAAGAGACCTTATAGAGGCTTACAAAATAATTGGTGGACACTATCATTGTGAAATTAAAAACATCTTTCATCTTAACCAGAACACGCATCTTCGAGGCCATCCTATGAAAATAGAGAAAGAAAGAGCTGCTAAACTCCAAAGAAAGAACTTCCAAACTAATCGTGTGGTATATTCATGGAATGAACTTGCAGATGAAACAGTGACTGCAGAAAACGTTAATGTATTTAAAAACCGGTTGGATAAAGATCTAAAGAAAAGTATAGCAAGAATGATCCATGATAGTGCATAATGAATGTTTAGTGTTTACAATATTACATGCTAGGAAACAATAGCCTCATGGGTTTACCGCTTGATATTTACAGAAATACAGAATTACAGCAATAATATGGATTGGCGTGATACATGTCCGACCAAATGAAATAATGCATGAAAACACGTATCAGAGAAGCTACCCACAATTTTGATAGGCAGAGAGAGGTGGTTAGAAAAGCAGTATAATGACAATAGATTTATCCATGAGGGCACTGCCCTTCTGTTAAGAAGGGAAAGAATAGGAAGAATTAGATTTTTGAAGAATTTCATGCTTACCTTTTAGTTTTGGGAATAATTTCTTCAGCCACTCTTTCTTCTCAGAGTTACCTACTGTAGTGAAAATTTCACAGCCGTAAGATAAGGCGATGTTTATAGCAGCCTGTCCAACTCCTCCTGTACCGGAATGTATGAGAACTGATTCCCCTCTTCGAATTTTTCCCATCTGAAAAAAATGTTATTGGTTACTTTGTTAATTGATACGTATTCAAAAATGACAAGGATATATTAAGTTCCACGAGCGCTGAAGTTATAAGTCTCCAACTAAAGTATTCTTCAGTGAAAAAATCCTTTTTTACTACTAAATAAATAGTGTGAGGATATATCAAATTCATCCGATGCGTATGAAAGAAATAATCGTGTGAATTACTGTACAATAAAGGTGCTCTAGGTATTTAGCAATATTTCCTTGGCCAAAGTTTTCACCGGCAAATCATCCTGTTGAACGAGTAGTTGAGTATAAAGGAGCCTGAACGAATTATTAAATACTGAAATTTGGTTAACACGTTATTAAAAAATGTGCGCCTTTCATTTATACATATGCAGACCTCATAAGTGCTCTTATTCATTACCTGGATGAAGGCAAAAAGTACAGTAGTATATACAATCGGAACTGTGGCTGCCTGCTCCATAGTCCACTCATCTGGAATTTTCCACAGCATGTACTGGTCGGCAGCTACAAGTGTTCCGAGAGCTTTTCTGTCCATCATACCCATAACTCTTCTTCCTCTGTAACATTTCTGCAGTATAAGTTTCAAGAGTTGAAAGATAGGATAACATTGAAATGATATTGAAAAAATTACGGAAATAATATTTCAATACCAATTTGATGATATAAATTAAAAACAATAACGAAAACAGAAAATCTAAGTGAATTATCAAATAGACGGTATCAAAATATAGGTACATGACTGTTATTTCAACCTTGTATTTTTGTCATGTTTTCATACTGAAAATATACTCAAAAACTGAGCTTTGAGTTATTGAGACCTTCGCTTAATATAAACTCACCTCATATCTCGACCAACAAATTCGAAACCTTGTACACATTCTTGCTTAGTTCGATCCATAGTTATGACGTCAGCACTTATACGACCAGAAGCTGTCATTACGTCTCTGAAGTTCATTGGAGAATAGTAAATCTGTAAAATTGAGAATAAAAATTTAATATTTCGTGAGCCAACGTTAACAATATGACAGAAAAAATTTTGGAAAATTAGAATTTTCACATCTACACCAACATTCATATTCATATCAACAAAAAGATATTTTAATGTGCAATAAAAAAATTTTTGTTGAAAGGGGCATTCTATAGTACATAGGAATTTTGAGATGTGAGTAGGGTTGCCATCCGTCCGGGTTTCCCCGGATTTGTCCTAGTTTAGGGGGCGTCCGGACGGGGCTTTCAAAATATGTCCGGGTAAAACCCGGACACATTTTGTGTTCGGGGGATCCCGATTGATATAAAGATGAGCAATATTTTAAAACAAATCATAGTTAAAAATTAATTTATAATCCTAAGCCGTATATAAGCTAAATCCAGAGAGAAACTCTGACGGCTTCTTCTCTGACCAAAATAAAGTATAATTTTAAAGATTTGAGTTGATCCCACTTTTAAAAATGCCTGATGGAAATGAAAGACATTTTGGCAGAAATTGGCAAGTCTGAAAAATATCAAGTTGAGTTAAATTACTTAAAAAAATTATTTAGGCTTTTGGTTACCTAACTTATCCAACACAACTAGATAACCTATCCTATAATTTGTTGTAACAATGTAGAATGTAGTCTATTAGATCTATTTCGATCTACCAAAAATTATCTTTATAAGTTGTTTTTATTTGATGATACCAAAAAAAGAGATATTCTGATTATTTTTGTTAACATATTACCTCAAAAAAAGAAAACTGTAAACTGTGTTATATAAGTAGATATTTCATTTGTTTTTTGTTGTTTGTTTATATCGCAAACAAGCGGTTTAAAGTTCAAATAAATGAAAAAATCATAATATGAAAGATGTTTTATTTTATTCGAAAAAATATATTTTACGGGGTGTCCGGGAAAGAACTGAATTTCAGCGGAATGTCCGGGGTTTTTAATTTTTTTGTCCGGCGTCAGCAATTTAGGTGATGGCAACCCTAGATGTGAGTGCTACTATGAAGAATGGTGTACCTAGGTTTTTAGTTTGGTAATTGTTTGGAACTTGTTTATACTCATTTTTAGCATTCCTTTTTTTTGTAATAATTGACGTGTGTAAAAGATGTAAATTTTATGAACACGAATAAAACAGTATCAGTGTAAAGAAGGGAGAGAAGTACTTCTGGCGTGTCCTTTGAAAATAAGAGGATGGAATCCTACTGATCTCCTTTATATCCTTAGTACGAATGAAATTTGAATATCCATACCTCCGAGAAAAAGTGCACAATATATATATATATATATATATATATATATATATATATATATATATATATATATATATATATATATATTACATCTGAAATAAGCAGATCTAACTGCTGATTTTGGACTGAATAGCAAGTACTCAAACTGAAGACGGCCACAGCAGCAAAAAAATTTTCTTAAATTCATGAACGCCAAATTTATTCCAATCTTGTTTTGAAAAACTCACAAATTTTGTGATAAAATGTTAACTGTTAATGAAGTCGGTTTTCAATCTCAAATGGCCAGTTGTTGCTAAAAAAACACAAATAAATAACAACAATCAACACAGGCAAGAATAACTCAAATAGAATTCAATTAAAATACCCATTCATTCTTCAAGGGAGATTGTTAGAAACTTCGATATCGGTGGTACCGATGTCTATTATTTGTATTTTATTATTAACATATGTCAGTCAAATGCTACATTTAATATTTTCTTTACTGCATGTCAAATTTATTAAGCTCACCTGTACTATAGTTTTTCCGGGCGGCAAAATACTATCAAGTCTCAAATCTCCTTCCACCCACCTCTGAGTTGACAGATCTCCACGCGTTAGAGGGTTGGCGAAGAAATGCTCTGATTCAACGTCCTCCAAGTCGTTCATCAATAGATGGCGGTACGTGCCCCAACGACCATTTTTGTATACGTTGACCACCATATTCTTGGATAATTGTTTCTGGTAGAATGGTTCAGATGGGTTGAATGAGGGAACGTTTCCGAAGGTCAAAACACACCTTACGTTCATGCCTGTGTGAAGAATAATAATTTTCTTGGACGTTCAATTTTTAGAAAGATTTAAGAAGTGAAATAAATTATATCTACATACTAATTTTGTTATTGATTTTAAAATTGATAAATATATACCGTAAACGTTCGAATAGAGAGTGTGACTTTTAAACAAACCGCTGCAAATTGAACCAATACTTCCACATCTCTTTAACTGGAATTATCTAACATATTAGGCAATACAGTGTTTTTATTAAAAACAACACATTATGGTACCTTGAAAACAACTGGATATTTTTAAAATTTTTAAATTCCAGTTCTTTTCCACACTTCATGATGTTGTATTAAGTTATCATGTACTTAGTATATATCGGAATCTGTTTACCTAACTGAAAATCCCTAAAAAACCATATTACTCGATTTTCACAATAAAACTCCTGAAACGATATATTACTCGTATTCGTCAGGAGATTCAGCAGTCGAAAAATGACCGATTCAATTCGCTGTTAGGAACCCAAGAAAAAAAAATTCACTTCACTAAAACTACATAGGTTGCCATAATCATATGTCAAAATAAAACCAATTTCATTGCTGAATATTACTGGTGTGGGCTGCAGCCCCATGGCTCCCCCCCCCCTGGGTGGGCCACTTTATATATGTATGTATATATATATATATATATATATATATATATATATATATATATACATAGTAGTTTAAGTTCAATTCCGTTGAATAATACCACGTTTCTTCTGATTTAATACATCAATTTTGTTATAGATGCTATGTAATATATTTTCAGGGCCGGCCTAAGGCGAAAATTGCAAGTGTGCTAGACTCAAATTTTATGCCCCTGCCGGGTGGTCTGGGGGGTATGGAATTTTTTGAAATTTAAGGTCCAAAAACACAGTTTTCGTGCAATTTTGCGCCTTGTAGAATATTAAATTTATGTATGACAATTTGATTCTTTATAGATATGATCAGTACTCTTCCTTGTACTATAACCACTATTATGTTAAATAAACTAATGAAAGCTTAACTCTAGGTAACGTTGCAATGATTTTTATGCTTATACTGCAATTACTCTAAGAATAAATACCTAGGATGGATTTCCTCGCGATTATAAAAAACCGATAACATTTGTCCCACATAAAAGTAAGGTAAATGGGAGAAATCCCAAAAAAATGATTAATATTTAAACTTAGAAACTACAGTAAAAAAAAACAAGAAAAATAAACATGACAGGGGTTATCCAGGAGTACAGGGGTTCATCCAGCCCGCTAATGGAGTGAGGGATAACAGCCGTAAACAAACCGTTCGGGGAAGGAGAACGTTGCTAATCGCACTCATTTTAATAAGCAGGATTGCAAAGTGAAAAACTGCTAATAATCAAACAAGAACTAACGTAGCTACACTAGTGAAAATAAGACAATATAACCGAAAAATTTGTGAATGAGAATGTCATTAGAAATTCGTAAGAAGTTAAGGTAGGTACCATAATTTTCAGAAACTTAAAAATTGAATTATAGAAACAAAGGAAGTACAAAAAACAAAGAGGACTGTTTATTGGATTAATTGTAAAATATGGTGAAAGAAATTCCAAAACTAAAACAAAAACCATATTGAATGTTAATGAAATATAAAGATAAGGAAAATAATGTGAAGAAAAACTAATTATTCAATCGACACATAAAAAAGTTTAATAAAGTAAAAGAAAACTGATTATCCAAAAAATGGAGACGAACTTGTTCAATACTTTCATATTACTATGTAACTCATATCTTCTATATTGGAAATGTAATATGAAATTACCACTAACTTCACAAATGAGCGATGGATGAATGCTTTCATATATGTTGTGTACGTTTCATAGAAACGAAAAAAAAAAACTCTATCGCAGCGAGCTGCATTAGAAGAGCAGGCTTTCATAACGTATGCAGTTTAAAAAATATATTTCCAAATTCAAAAAAAATGCGCCCTCTAATGTGTAAACAATATTTATTTCCTCCCCGGGGGATCAACCCAATTCGTACCAAAATCAATCACATCCAAAGTATACGAAATTACGTACTATATTTCTATAAAATTGCGCCCTTTATCGTGTGAACAAGATTGATTTCCTCCTGCGAGGGGTCAACCTTCCAACCAATTTATATAGAAATAAATAGCATTCAGGATATCGTACGAAACTACCTAGATACAAACTTTCAACCATATTGCTACAAAATTGCGACCTTTATCGTGTAAATAAGATTTATTTTCCCCGCAGGGGGGTCAACCTCCCTACCAATTCGAACCAAAAACAATCCCATCCAAGATATTATGCGAAACTACCCTATTGCTTTAAAATTGCTCCCGTTATAGTGTAAACAACGCTAAAATACATACGAACACACACACACACACACACACACACACACACACATATATATATATATATATATATATATATATATATATATATATATATATATATATATATATATATATATATAATTTATAATTTGTGTTTTCAAAAATTGGTCAATTTAATGCCCCCCCAAAAGTCTTGAGTGTGCGGCTGCATACTTCGCACACCCCTTAGGCCGGCCTTGTATATTTTCAAAAATAGTTTTCTCACCTCCTGGCTCCTTTCTTATACAATTGAATAAACCCATAACACCATTCACTTCCTCCTCTTGAGAGTAAATGATAGTATGTTCGTCATTCTTGAGAGCATCCTGCAAGCGTGGCAGCCATTCAAACTCTTCGTCCTTGTCGGATACGTTGATGATGGTATAATCTTTCTTCTTTTCAGATTTACGGAATAGGATGTGTTTTTCAGTTTTGGTGATATAAGTTGTCAATACGTCAATACCAGTTAGGTCTAACGAATCCTCTTTGAAGTCTAAGCCTTCTCTTGAAAGGATGAATCCATTAGGTTTCAATGCACCAAAAGCTTGTTGTAATATCTGAAAAATATGTGGATACATTAGTTTCTATAAATTTACTCCTTCAAGTTATTTGAATTGCTGATATTGGGTAATCTACGAATGTATATATTTTATATGTTTTTCAAATCTGAAACATATACCTTCTTTTTAACAACTACACAAATAATATAGATATTGTCTAGATATTTGATCCCCAAAGCAGGTGGGGTTCATTTGAAATAATGGATTAGTTGTTCACATCTGCACAATGTTTTCTACTATATAGGGACATAGAAATATCAGCTTTGTGATATTGTATAATAATGAACACAAACAAAACCAGATGTCAATATGTTTGTTATTAGTTAATATATATATATATATATATATAAATAAATATATATATATATATATATATATATATATATATATATATATATATATATATATATATATATATATATATATATATATATATATATATATATATATATATATATATATATATATATATATATATATATATATATATTTATATATATATATACAGGGTGATTCATTAATATGTGTAAATATTCTAACAGGAAAATTTTGAGCTCAAATTATGAAGATCTAACTCAATTTGCTCATACAAAATATTTCTCCTTACTGATTTACAGGGTGTTTTATTTAGATTATTGAAAATGAATTCTGTTCATTACTTGAATGCTGCTCTATATTTCTTCATGGTATTTGGCAGCAAGTTGAAGTATTCTGGGACACATCAAATAATAGTAAAGAAGACTTTCTCGCTGTCACCAGTGGCGTACGGCAGGGGCACGGGAAGAGTTCCTGTTTCCTAAATTCTACGCCACTGGCAGAATTGTCATTTTAGTATAATTTTTCGATTCTCCAATATTTTCTCTGTTAATATGACACTCTTGTGTCGTAACGCTAGAGCCACTATTTTTCGAGATATTTAACGTTGAACATATGGCTGCACAATTCTTTTATTTTTTAAGTACGAGTCTGTTGGTGTTTTTTGTCATACGATTGCATGTATTGCGTAAAATAAACATTATTAAGTATTTTTTTTAATTTATAATAATATTAAAAATTACAATTTAAAACAGAACAACTACAAAAATATCCCAAACGATAAATACTTGCCAGAAACTATGGCAGCAAATTTTAAATTCCGCGAATTTTATTGCGAATCAGCCAACATATTTTTTAAAGTTAGAAGATCGTTCAGCGAAAGAATGGATTATCTCATTGAGGTTAAGGGAGATCACATTGAACATTTGTTGTAAATTGTTTTCAAGTTTTGTTCATAAATTTGATATTCTTCCAAAAATTGTAAAGAAGATCTTGATAATTAATTATTTATTTTGACTTTCTTATGTAGCGCTGGATATTTTTGTAGTTGTTCTGTTTCAAATTGTTTGTTAATATTATTATAAATTGAAACAAAATACCTAATAATGATTATTTCATGTAATACATCCAATCGTATGACAAAAAACACCGATATGACTCTTACATAAAAATCAAAAGACTTGTGCAGCCATATGTTGAACGTTAAATATCTAGCAAAATAGTGGATCTGGCGTTACGAAACAAGAGTGCCTTATTTACAGAGAAAATATTGGAGAATCGAAAAATTATACTAAAACGACAATTCTGCCAGTGGCGTAGAATTTAGGAAACAAGAACTCTTCCCGTGCCTCTGCCGTACGCCACTGGTGATGGCGAGAAAGTCTTCTTTACTATAAGTTGATGTGTCCCAAACTACTTCAACTTAATGCCAAATATCATAAAGAAATATCAAGCAGCATTCGAGTAATGAACAAATTTCATTTTCAATAATCTAAATGAAACACCCTGTAAATCAGTAAGGAGAAATATTTTGTAAAGCAAATTGGGTTAGATCTTCATATTTTGAGCTCAAAATTCTCCTGTTAAGATATTTACACATATTAATGAATTACCCTGTATATATATTATATTACTCAATAGATTTTTATTTTAACCTGTGAAAAGTTAGTTTTTTATTTCTTTATAAAGTTATATATATATATATATATATATATATATATATATATATATATATATATATATATATATATATAAAGGAGAATTACTAGGACATTCATTGAAAACTAATCAAACAAACCTCCTGGCGGAGCTGGTTATACAAGATCACGGTACATCGAAATAATTTCCACGTACCGTAGAAGGTAAATGTTAGAAATATTAAGATGTTTATCACAATCGATGGAAATTGATAGACAGACCCTTGTATTGTGTTTTTCCCTTTTTGGGGCTCATCAGTATCATTCATCCATCGAAAGTGATAACCAACCAAATATTCCAAAGAACTTGTACGTCCCGACAAGGTAGCTACTATTACTTCAAGCTAGAGTAAAGTTGATACCTACATCAATACGATGTAATGCAACATTTACAACCCGCAAGTAGCAAGCGCTCCTGAATTTTATTCCTCTACAGAGGCAAGCCAAATGAATATAAATAAGAATTTGAGGTATTATCGAGACTCCGTGAATATGAAATTAAGAAAAACTAGGATATTTATTCGAATTTATCCACCATACAAGATAATTTGAAAAAATGCAAACACTTCCTCATGTTCTTATGTAAACATAAAATTTTTTTTCGGACTTGCAAGAAATTCGAACTTACCGTAGGTCTTTGAAGAATTTTAGATCCGACAACCAAAAAACATCCTTCCTCCTCGTCAAGTCTTTTGTTTTGTACTTGGACACCAGGTATAATCAGCTGGTCTTCTGATAAAACTACAACCGATGCTTGAATTAAAGGCTGATCTCCGAATATTTCTATCAAGATTGGTGCAAGAACTTCAGAATTATTTTTCATCGCCTCATCTACCAATTCAACCGCTCTCAACTAAAATGTATTTTTATTTGGTGAAGTTATCGATCTTTTCAGATTTCTAATACTCTAAGGAACATTGCATAATATATAAATCTCATTTTTCCCGATGGAAACTATGGATGTAACTCATATCAATTTGTTTTAGACACTTGGTGCTTTTTTTTCACATTGAAATTTCCAGATATAATTTTCAAGCATTTATATTCCAGAATTCTAGAACCTTTATTGTCAATTCAAAGTTGAAAATTATGAAAGATATAGGAAAAATCTTGACATTTTGAAATGAATTAATGGAAGAGTATTTAAAATAATCAAAAATAATCAAAAATGTATGTTTGTTTACATATATATATAGGTATATACATATATATATATATATATATATATATATATATATATATATATATATATATATATATATTTATATATAGATATATATAGATATATATATATATATATATATATATATATATATATATATATATATATATATATATATATATATATATATATATAAATATATGTATATATATATATGTATATATATATATATATATATATATATATATATATACAGGGTGATTCACGGAGGATGGCACATCAGACGTTTCTGGTGAACCATACAACGGATCACTCTGAAGATTCAATGGAGGGCATAGTCAAACATTCTCTACCCAACTAAAATATATTCGGTAATGCGGTGTTGCCACTTCTATTAGAAAGTAGTAGCAACTTTGATTTTTCAAATAGAACTACCTGTATATTATATTATTTTTAGAATCTCCAACAATTTCCAAACAACTTTTTATAATATTTCCCTATACCTATCTGTTACCGTTTTCGAAATAAAAATTGTTTTCTTTTTTTTTCGTCGGAAATCGAGAACTCTAAAAACTCTGATATCTTTGAGCTAAGAAATACAATAATATCGAAATTTCGGTTTAAGTTTGCTGATACTTGGGGGCTTCCTACACTTCAGCCTTATCTCCGTTATTTCAATACAGGGTGGTTAAAAAATACAGTTATTTTGTTAGCTTGAAAAAGTGACTGTAAGTCGTTTATTTCAAATGGAATACCCTGTATATTATTGAAAATTCGAAAAGCTGCTAGAATTTCCGTTTTATCTATGTATATCGTACCTATACCTAACTAGTCAAGTTTCGGACTTTTGAGCACTTATTTGTGAAAATGTTTCTTGAACATGGTATCCACTTGGTATTTGCTAAGCATGTCATGATTACTATTTGACAGTAACGTTGTGACAATCTACTAATAATATCGACACTTTCATCACTTCAGAATTTAGAAATACCTTCAGAAACGATGGAAATAATTTATTCAAATGAAGTTCTTGTGAATTTGTTTATTATTTTTGTACAGTGTGATAAAATTATCAGCAGGACATGTAGAAAGTTGAATGAAATGTATCCGAATCTACCGCCAATGAACCTCAAGAAATTTATACGAATTCAGAACAATTTTAAAATGTTTGGATCAACTTTAAAAAAGTACCAAATAACTTGATACTGGAAATATTGATACAAATGATTATAAAAAAGGAAAACAATTAGGTATGTGGAATATTTCAAAATATGTTCGAATCGCTGGCCGTTCACTTCCAAGCACTTCAAAATGCGGGTGTTGACTGATTTTGTCGTGGCAGATCTGATTTCATTCGGATCCAAAGCTTCAAATGTTTGGGTGATCCTCTGTAACAATTCTTCTCTCGAACGCACGGGTGTTTTGTAAATTATTTCTTTAAACATTCCCCAAAAATACAAATCTAATCCCGATCTTAATCACCCGATTAAGATCGGGTGATCTCGCTGGCCAATTCCACGGTCCCAAGCGCCTTATCCACCGATCGTCAAAAAGTCTTTCTAGTTCTGCGCTCACTTCTCTTGAACAATGTGCAGGAGCCCCGTCTAGTTGATACCAACAGTTTCGATATACTTGGAGTGGAAGATTATCGACGAAGTTCTCTACAATATTTTCCAAAATATTCAGGTAGCTTCTGGATGTTAATGACTCCTCGTATATCAGGTACCTCAATTTGCTGCCCATTAACATGCAAAAAACATTATAACTAAATGTTTCTTGATATCCGGCTTCTTTTGTGAAGTGAGGATTTTCACTGCTCCAAAAATGACAATTTTTTCTATTGAAAATCTCTCTTGAAAATTTCGATTCATCAGTCCAAATTATTTTATTAAAAAAAAATTGATCTTCTTGAATGCGTACCAACATCATTTCACAAAGTTCAACTCTCTGTTGAGGGTCTTGAGGCTTCATTGCTTGAATTTTGGTGAATTTGTAATCATGCATGTTATGTCTTTGCAAGATTCTTTGAACAGATGAATATTTTATGCCCAAATCTTCTTCAGCACTTCTTATCGATGACTCGGGAAATGCGTGAAAATATGCTAGGACATTAATTTGGTTGTCTTTGGAAGTTACGGGCCGATGTACATTTCTTGGTGCTTTTAAAGTTGATCCAAACATTTTGAAATTGATCTGAATTCGTATAAATTTCTTGAAGTTCATTGGCGGTAGATTCGGATACATTTCATTGAACAAATTCATGAGAACTTCATTTGAATGAATTATTTCCATCGTTTCTGAAGGTATTTCCAACTTCTGAAGTGATGAAAGTGTCGATATTATTAGTAGATTGTCACAACGATACTGTCAAATAGTAATCATGACATGTTTAGCAAATACCAAGGGGATACCATGTTCAAGGAACATTTTCACAAATAAGTGCTCATAAGTCCGAAACTTGACTAGTTAGGTATAGGTATGATATACATAGATGAAACGGAAATTCTAGCAGCTTTTCGAATTTTTAATAATATACAGGGTATTCTATTTGAAATAAACACCTTACAGTCACTTTTTCAAGCTAACAAAATAACTGTATTTTTTGACCACCCTGTATTGAAATAACGGAGATTAGGCTGAAGTGTAGGAAGATCCCAAGTATCAGCAAACTTAAACCGAAATTTCGATATCGTTGTATTTCTTAGCTCAAAGATATCAGAGTTTTTAGAGGTCTCGATTTCCGACGAAAAAAAAAGAAAATAATTTTTTTATTTCGAAAACGGTAACAGATAGGTATAGGGAAATATTATGAAAAGTTGTTTGGAAATTGTTGGAAATTTTAAAAATAATATAATATACAGGTAGTTCTATTTGAGAACCAAAGTTGCTACTACTTTCTAATAGAAGTGGCAACACCGCATTACCGAAAATATTTTAGTTGGGTAGAGAATGTTGTGTGCCATACACCGTGAATCACCCTGTATATATATATATATATATATATATATATATATATATATATATATATATATATATATATATATATATATATATATATATATATATATATATATATAGGGATGGCAACGATACATCGATATATTCAATATATCGATATTTTTTCAAATATATCGATATATAAATATCGATATAATAGTTTCGATATATCGCAAAATATATCGATATTTTAGTGTAAATACCTATATCGAAAAACTAATTAATTGCAAATTGCACACACCACAATTTGGCGAAATTTCAATCTAGTTTGTTAAATTTCTTAGCACCATCTAGCGTCGAGAAGCGCAAATAACTTAGTAGGTACCTGTATTTGATACGATAGGTACCCGAATTATCGGCTATAATCGGGATTCCTTTGAATTACTTGAACGGAATTAAGTTCTTCCCCGAAAATTTTTGTCGTGGAATTCCCGTCCAAAGTTTATAAATACACCTCAACAAATATTTTTCTGCAATCTGCAAAGAGCTTCGAAAGTGTTTGCTGTGAATAAATGATAGTGTGATTGTTCAAAAGTTTAGTGAAGTTGAAATTAAAGTAAACTTGATTTATTACATAAATATAAAGTGACTGTTGGTCCTGAAAATATGGCTCCTCCGAGAAGTAACATTTGGAAACATTTTCAGAGAGTGACTCCAAATAAATAAATATCCCAACTTATTTAAAGTGGCGGCAAAACATTTTTGTGTTGTAGCAACGTCGGTCCCCAGCGAGAGGCTATTTTCAAAAGCCGGAGCAACAGCTACTAAAAGTCGTAACCGTCTCACGGGAAGTAGGCTTTCCAAATTATTATTTTTGAGCTCTTTTCCTGATAACTTGCATTTGTGGAACTGATGTATTCTATTCACCTAATCCACAAAATCACAAATGCAGGCAAACAGTCTACTTCCTGTGACCTGTGAGACATTTAATTGTAAACTTGACTAAATTGTAATAAAAAATACATTTTCATTTTTTTTGTAAAAACATGCAATTTTGTAGAACACTTTTAACAAATTTAACTTGTACTTACTTAATCAAAAAATACACTTTTTTTAATGTATTACCTTTCAATATTTTCTCAGGCCTACTTTACGTTTCAAAAACTTTAGATTTGAATGATTTGAATATAATAAAAATATATATCGATATTTTTCATAATATCCATATTTTTGTTTAGATATATCGCTTGTATCGATATATAGGTTTCGATATATCATATGATGATTATATCGATATATTTATATTTTTTGCCATCCCTACTCAGACCTACTTTACGTTTCAAAAACTTTAGATTTGAATATAATAAAAAGATATATCGATATTTTTCATAATATCGATATTTTTGTTTAGATATATCGCTTGTATCGATATATAGGTTTCGATATATCATATGATGATTAAATCGATATATTTATATTTTTTGCCATCCCTATATATATATATATTTATATATATATATATATATATATATATATATATATATATATATATATATATATATATATATATATATATATATATATATATATATATATATATATATATATATATATATGATATAAACTTCTTGGCGTAAATTATTCATCAAAGTATTATACTCACTTTGATAGTGTACATATTTTCCAATGCAAGCTGCATATTCACTCTAAGGCACTGATTCAGAGATAATTTATCTTCGTTAGAAACAAATTCATATTTCTCCAAAACAGGTTCTCCAAGAGGTTTTCTTCGAACAATGGCACTAGCCTTCATACCTCTTATTTCTATTCCTCCACACCTGAAAACAATATGAAGATAACTGTCAGATTTTTTCAACTGCATCTATATTCAATCACACAAAGTGAAACATATTTCAAAGCAATAAGCTTTTAAGCTACCTTTCTTAATGGATGGTAGTTTTAGGAAGGAAAGTAGATTGGACAAGCCCAGAATTTCGAAAAATTAATGTGACCTGGCATTTTATTATTGCACAATAGTTTCTTCCGGATATAAGCTTCCATTTTACAGTTATCTCAACAAAATAAAAAAAACTCGTAAGCAGCAGAGATCCATCACCATAGGTAGTATTTTTCGGGAGATTTCATAAAAAAAAAGTTCATCGTATTTAGGGAAAACCTCAACATTACCGTAGAACGGGGCTAAATTAGAAATGCGGGGATATTTTAGAATTCATAACCTGTAACTTCATCTGGCAATCCTGTTTAGGTACAACACAATTCCGCGTAAATTACACTGTAATAGTATAGTACATAACCTCACTTATTCAGACTTTAGATCAGGGGTGGCCAACTTGATTAGACCCAAGATCTACTGTTTACTGACGAAACCCTGTGCGATCTACCAATTACATACTTCTTGAAATTTTAAATGAAACAATATACAATTATGTAGTATTTTTTATTTTATTAAGAGGGAAAACATAAAATTGAAAATTATTCTCAGTAACTACTTATTTATATTAGTGTGAGCATTGCGTCTGAGAATCTTCCGCTAGATTAGCAAAGTCAGGTTTGTACTTGGAAATTGCCAACCTTAAAGAATCCAATGTATGGGCGTCTGTCAAGCGAGAACGGTGTTTACTTTTTGTTTGTTTTAAGTAGGAAAATGCTGATTCACATAAATATGTTGAACCAAAACACGAATGCAGTTGTTCAACACATTTCTTGAAATTTGGATATTTCTCGTTGGAAACCAATGCCCAGAAATCTAGACCAGAGGATGACCTTGCTTTTAGGAATATATCGCAGCGCAGAGTAAAAATTTCGTTTTGAAGTATAATGTGGTCCATTTGAAATGTATCTGCAAATTTTTCAGCCATTTCATAGATGTCACTATGATCAATGGAATCATTAAACGGATAACTGATGAATTCCACCAACTTCTCAATTTTTTTGAAATCACTAAAGCGAATTTCGAAGTCTGATACCACTGCCTTAATTTCTGCCGTGTACTTGTCAGGAATGAAATTGTAGGTAGGATGTTTTTCCATATGATCCTTGATGTTTACAAATTGTTGAAAATGTTTCTTCTTGATGTCGACTATCATAGACGCTGTTTGACTTTGAAATGCTGCAATAGAGCTCATCATTTCTGTTACATTTGCCAGTCTAAATCACGCAGTTGCTGATAATCACCCCTCTCTTCAAGAAATTTTATTATTTCGTCCAATAGATCTCGAAATCTTTGCAAAAACTTGCTTCGACTCAACCACCTTACGTCAGTGTGCAAAGCCAAATCTGGTTCCTTCTCATCTAATTGCTGTTTAAAGAGCCGCCTTTGGAAAGATTTTCCTTTTATGGAATTTACAATCTTGAAAGAAATATCCATTACATGTTTTGTGTTTAGTCTCTTACTAGCCAGTACTTGTTGATGAATTATGCAGTGGTAGCTTTTTTACATATAAATATTATTATTAGGTATATTAAACTTTTATTTTTTTGCCTTGCCACGATCGACTGGACTAATAGCCTCGATCGACCGGTCGATCGCGATCGACCGGTTGGCCACCCCTGCTTTAGATGATTCCAGTATTCGTAAGCGTGGTAATGGTCTGTTAGACATTGAAAGTGAGGCGGAAAATCAACTAATATTTGAGCCTGTCAAACTTTCAGTGTTAGTGCGTCGTGGGTGAGAGTTATAGCAGTTAAGTTTTATATAAAAAATGGTGTTGATGTTAGTATCACTGTGCAAAAAAGTTATAAACATTATGCTACCCCAAAATTTTCTATAGTCCTTTTTGAAGATCGGGGCTATTCTGGATGGCGTTTTTATAATCATTCCAAAATATCCCCGGTCTTCTAAAATCACCCCATTCTTCAAATTATCAATGCTATATACGTTTTATTATTCTTGATTTAAAAATGTATGTTTTACAATTTAACCCCATATACGAGGTAACTATAATTAATGCGTTATTCTTACCGATTCTAAAATATCCCCGACCCACGAGGCTATTTTAGACGGGCCTAAAACAATTTTTTTTCAGCACCCTGTAAGAATGGGGACCTATTTATCATAGAATAATATTTGGTCGTATATAAACCTATCCAACAAGCATTTCAAAATAGATTATTTTTAATTACTCTTTCTGCAATATTAAAAATAATGAAAAAAAAGTCTAGAATAGCCCCGTTCTACGGTATATAAATATTATATATATATATATATATATATATATATATATATATATATATATATATATATATATATATATATATATATATATATATATATTATAAATATATATATATATATATATATATATATATATATATATATATATATATATATATATATATATATGCAGATTTCGAATTGGGGTGATCGAAACAGCTGTATGGAGATTTTGGGTCGAGGTGACTTGACGATTTATATAATTGACTGTTGGATTGTGAATGTAGAATTCCCGTCGGGGAATGCAAATAACCAGCTCTCTTGGAAAGTTGTTTGATAATTTGTTAAATTATTGAAGAATTTTCCTTGTTCACTTTATGTGATATGATACTTATTCACTTAAATTTATAAAAACTAGTTTTTAATGTCATTATTAACGTGAAAATTAAATTCAGATTTATTGTTCCTAACTTTGATCTATTTTCGATGTAAGCAGATAAAAAAATATATGGATCGTTAAGTTGATGCCGTGAGTTTTTGTAGCTAAATATACTGAGAATATATGGGAATGATGTTGTGCATTTATTGGTTTCCAGTTTGAAATAAAATTTTATTATCGTCTAGATTTTAGAGGTACAGAGATAATATTATCATTCTTTCAAGTTTAGTGCATCTTTGAAGCTATATACAGTTCAATGATTCGTCTTAAACCTTAAAAGATTCTACTTGAAAAAATGGAACTTCTAAACTATGAAAGTCATAAGTAATACAAACTGTGCAATTATTGGAATTCTTGATATTCGTTCAACAATTACAACGTATCTAAAAGAATAATAACTTTCCTTTTGTTTTGATAAACTGATGATCGAATAAACACATTAATTTAAAATGAAATATAAAAATAAATTCTATTCCAGACTCAACATTAACGAACATGATTTTGAATGCTAAGCAGAACAAATATAAATTTATTCGTCTTGGTGTTTATGAACTTGCTCCAAGTTCATGTGTCAGAGGCACACTCTGTTCCTTAATTTCAACAATTTAATTCCAGTAACGATCAACAGATTCCTTCATAAAATACACAACATAAATGAAATTATTTTCAAATTTTGAGAAATGTAAATTTTCCTTGAAAATTAAGAGTCGAGTTTGGATATAAAATATATATCAATATATATATATATATATATATATATATATATATATATATATATATATATATATATATATATATAGTTTATACTTTATTCTTTATGATGTTTCACCAAGTGATGTCCGAGAATTCAATCTCAGTCTGCTAGCCTTTTAAAACTTTTATTGGTACTAGAGAACTGCGCCGAAAAAATACGATATAGATGTTGCCAGTTATTTATTTCGAAAGACAATTTTTTGAACTCACCTTATTATTCCAGCGTCTTTATACGCATAAACTGGGAGCAGAGGGTTTTCACCGAACGATTCAACGTATTCCATATGTTTTTTCGCATCAATTATCATTCGAGTGATGCTGGTGGGAACGTATAATAAACGTGTGTCTATTTGAAGTATTTTCAGTTGTAACATATTATCCATAAAGGCTACCCAATTACCATCCCACCTGATATAAGCTCTAGTCACTTGATAGTTGACATCTTCAAGAGCTCTGAAGGCACCCCTAAAAACGAGAAAAAAAAGAAGTTTGGTTTTATGTCAAGTCGGTTTTTGAAAACTTCATGTGTTGATTATAAAAATTTGATTCAATGAAAATTTGCACGAATTTTTTTGAAATATTTGATCTTTTTTTTTGTTTGATTGAGCCTCTACATGATGTAAATTAATAAACATATTAAAACAATGGTTAATAATAACAATTTACAGATTTATTATATGAATATTTTATTTAATAAATGTGTTAATTGTTATTATTAACCATTGTATTGATAAATATTTGATCTTTTCTGTTTCTATGAATTGTTGCTAGTGGAAATATCTCTGACGATCAATATTTTATAGGATCCATAAAACCCAACTATATAAAGTAATTTCAAAATTGAACTACTATCTTTTTATTCTTGAAAAGGCACGAAAATTCTTAGAAACACTAATTTCCAAATATATGTCATAAATTGAATATATTTGTCCCTTGGTAGCTATAAAGGCCATTCAAGTTCGAAAAAAACAGTTATATATATATATATATATATATATATATATATATATAAATATATATATATATAAATATATATATAAATATATATATATATATATATATATATATATATATATATATATATATATATATATATATATATATATATACCATCTGAAATTTTAAATATCTGAAGTTGCATGATTCTTTTCTGGTGACTTTTATTTGCATATCTATGTAAATTAATGACCATGATGGGTTGTTTTACTTACTGATAATTATAACCTCTCAGACGAAGTTCTTTGTATACATCTTTTCCTTTCAATGAAAGATTTCCAGACTTAACATGCTCAGATGGTTTAGGCAACTCAACCATTTCTAGTTCATCATCATTAGCAAGGGAAATAGTTCCATTTACTACAACAGTTCCTCCTTCGCTGATCTAATAAAAATATATAATAAGAAAAATACACAAATTTTAATTTAGTTTGTGCTTTTATCACACAGCATGCACTGAAATGAGAAGTACAATGGTAGTAAAATGCTTTTTTGATTCAAAGTAGATACTTTTAGAAACTGAACACCCTTGTTCTTCCTTATGAAATCAGGATTAAATGCAAATAACCACCTCCAACATCCGAGATTTTTTAAAATTTTTGTCAATAAATTTGATTCAAAATTAAAATGATAGATTCAATCGTTATATTATTATCTATTCAAATAACTACTGTTTGTGTGAGTATATTAACTTTGGGAATAATAGTACCTGGTGAAAAAGATTAGGTCTTTGTATATACCTAAATAGAACTATTTGATGGATTATAGTACCAAAACGCTATTAATCATTTTGTTGTCGCATAATACCTAACAATAATAGTATATTATTCAACGAGCGGTAATGTATGTCATAACTCACGCAGATGGAGTTACTTGGGATCTTAGGAGACTATATAGTGAGTTTTAGCAGTGAGTTATTATTACTCACGCTGTTTGGTAATAGATACTATTAATTGCTAGATCGCAGTTAAATATTGAATATATTATTCAATAGGAGTAGATAAAACATTTTATTAGCTCACTTCGAAATCTCCACTGCCACCCTGAATCGTGACGTTGAAATTAATGACATCCTTACTGACGTTTGTTGCTCTGTTGAATTTACAGTTTTCGAATACCACTTTCATATCTTTCTGCAATGAATGTTTCACAATGGCCAATGTATCCCATACGATATACAGATAACCCGTAGCAGGGAACAGATTGCGACCTATAAAAAAAGATTTTGTACAAATTTTGGCATATTTATATAGGTATGAATATATATATATATATATATATATATATATATATATATATATATATATATATGTATATATATATATATATGCATGTATGAATGAGATTGAATCCTCTCTTAGCTCTTGGTGAAACATGATTAAATATTAGTAATTCTAGTCAAACACTTGGCTTACTGTTATACACAAATATATATTCAAAGTTAATAAAAATTAACGAGAAGTTGTCAACATGTTTCGGGTAGTGAACCCATTTTCAAGACTAATACAGAATAGATTACAGCAAATTTATTCATAAAACTGAGGAAATGAGAGCGGACAAATGGAATTCCAATTGATCATTCACTATGGGTTGTTGATTTTTGAAAGAGCTGCTTATCTCCAAAGCTTCTAAAAGGTCGAGTCGTTTTCCTTTATTACCTGCATGTAAACATTTAGTTTTATCCATATCTATTAAGTGATTATTCAGAATCCAATGATCGGAAAAACCCCTAGTATTCTTATACTCTCTCTTATTGACCTCCTATGTTCATCAACTCGGGTTTTCATTGTTCTACCTGTTTGAACGATGTACAGAAGATGTTATATATCCCGCTACTGTCTTCAACCTTATTCTTTTCTTCATTATTTACCAAAAATTACTTGATATTTCTTTTATTCGTGCAAGTGACTTTAATATAATTTTTTTTAAATCTATCACAAATTAGATAACTAAAGTTAATAAAATGATATTTTTATTCAGATCTCATAGCTGATGGATAAATTGAATTTAAAAGATTTTTTCTGCCGCTTTTTTCAAATAATTTCATCTATTATGATTCCTTTGTAACCGTTATTTACTGCTAATATTTTTAAGGTATCAACTTCTTTTTTGAAATTTTCTTCATAGAGGTATAGATAGAAGTCTGTGTACAAAAGAATGAAAGGCACTAAATTTTATTTTCAACGGCTGACAACTTTCATTGGGTGTTACTGTAACTGTACAGGTAGGTTTTCTATGAATATCAAATGTCAAAACGTCAACATTCTTTGTAATTTGAAGATGTAGAAAGTTCAATGTTTTTGTTTGTTTTCTAGTAGTAGTGCTCTTCATTCATTTGTATAAAGGCTTCTATCTATACCTCTCTCTGAATAAATTTTCGAAAAA
Source organism: Cynegetis impunctata (assembly GCA_030704885.1). NCBI lineage: Eukaryota > Metazoa > Arthropoda > Insecta > Coleoptera > Coccinellidae > Cynegetis > Cynegetis impunctata. The sequence continues at coordinate 1,089,225 of JARQZK010005059.1, forward strand.
GTAGTTAATACCTTGAAAATATTAGCAGTAAATAACGGTTACAAAGAAATCATAATAGATAAACATATTTTGAAAAAGCGGCAGACAAATATTTTTAATTTAATTTATCTCACATCAGCTATAGCAAAAATATTATTATATTAAATTTATACCACGCCTTAGTGATTTAATTGGTGATAGATTGAAGAAAAATTATATTAAAATCATTTGCACGAATAAAAGAAATATTAGGTCACTTTTGGTAAGTAATAAAGAAAAGAATAAGGTTGAAGAAAGTAACGGGATATATAACATCTTGTGTAGTGAATGTTCTGCCTTCTACATCGGTCAACACTTGACATAATACACATAATTATAGTGGGGTGACTACGAAATCCCGAACAAAGAGTAGGCGAAGATTGTAGGAAATACTGCATACTAGTATTTTATCCCATTCTATTGCAGGCTGAATCCTACTTATGAACATGTTTGTCTTTTCAAAGTCAATTTCAAATCACAACGGTGCTAAAGAAGTTTCACCTCAAAAATGAACAGATAAGTTAATTTAAAAATGCCTCACCATCGACGACGTGTCCGCTCACGTATTCCCATTCTTCTTCCTTAAGACTAACGCCTACTGTCCTTTCGCCACATTTCATAGCATCGCTGTCCACGTATCTCATAACGAACCAGTCCTTGGAATGGTCCCATTTGATTTTCGGAGATATCATTGGGGTTCCTCTGCTAACAGGAAACTGGACCTTGGGGTAGAGTTTTTGAATTTGTGGGTTCAAACCGTTTTCGTATAAACTGAAAATAATACCTGTTCTCAAAATACTATTCACCAACTATCGATACAAAAAAAACAGGTATAATTTTCATGAAGTTAGATTTCATAAAAAAATCTGTTATACGTGATGAAAATATACCCAGAGGTAATACTGGATAATCGAGTATAGTAGTTTCCAACGTTTCCAAATTTGTTGTATCAAACCGGAATGAAAATAAGAAAATTACACTGGAGATGCCAATTTGTCCCGGGAAAAATATATAAATGAATATATAAATATCGACGTGAATATTTGGCTGTTGGAGAAAAGTTTCGTCGTGCCTCCAAATCCCTGATACTAAATATCAGCTCATTTTGTTCGCTGAGAACTGGAGGGGCCTATACGTACAGGAATAAATATATGAATATGTTTATATTTATATATGTATAAATATATATATATATATATATATATATATATATATATATATATATATATATATATATATATATATATATATATATATATATATAGGGTGTTCCGTCTCAGACGAGCCACCCCGTATATTTCTCATTCCATAGTGAGTGAAAAAATTTCCCGAAATACGTCAAATGATTTTGTTTGGGGAACATCATTTGACGTATATTTGAGGCTTAAACGAGCAACCCCCTAATAGGGGGCGCTTCAAAAAAAATCAAATCTGCGTGTTTAAATCAAATGTTCAAATTGTCCTCCATTGACTTCCATGCAATAATACAATCTTGACTGAAAACCGTCTCTAACATGGTTTAGTATGATTGAAGTTATTTGACGACACTTATTTACAAAATTAGTTGGCGTAATTCATCCAAATTTTACGTTTTTCATACACCGTTGTAAATAGACTCAACACCTCTCCTTTATTCCATTTTGAGGGGTTGAAGCGCCCCCTATTAGGGGGTAGCTCGTTAAAGCCTCAAATATACGTCAAAAGGTGTCCCCCAAACAAAATCATTTGACGTGTTTCGGGAAATTTTTCCACTCACTATGGGATAAGAAATATACGGGGTCGCTCGTCTGAGATGGAACCTATAAATATATATATATATATATATATATATATATATATATATATATATATATATATATATATAGATATAATCTCTTGATAATTATTAGCAATAACAGGCTGGTTCAATCTTAAAAAACTCGATTAAATTAATACATTGACGTTTCATTATGACATTCATAGTTATTCAACATTTTTGAACAAAATTGAAAATTCTTTGACATTTATTGACTTGATAAAATTGAATATTGATCTGTCTTGTTAAAAATTCTTTCAGTCTAATATTAACATTCAAAATTGTTTCATTAGAAGGCAAGGGAAACTACAGAAACCTTTACCTATGTAATGTTCGAAAATAATAATATTAGAGTACTATTTATTTAACAGAAAGTAATTAGTCACAGGAAAATATTAAAAAAGTAGAGCAGAATTATCGGTATAGAACGTTTATATGGAAGCAGCCGTTGACACGTGTTTCGGACTCTTTGGTCCTCATCAGAACGGCGTAGCTAAGTATTGGATTGAAAATTAGGAGATGAAAATAGTTTAATAAATAAAATCCTCTGTTATGGAAGAAAATCACTTATTTGTGGTTTATTGTTTGAACTCTCCGGTATTGGAGATTTGGTCAAACTTATATATATATATATATATATATATATATATATATATATATATATATATATATATATATATATATATATTTACACGTCCATTATGAAAATACGCATGACGGAAGTTTTAGTGAAACCTCACCTTCTTCTTAAAATACTAAATGGAAACTGAGTATAATTTGCATTTAGCATCTGAAGAAGTTGAGGATTTACCGACAGGTGCGTCATGCGCATTTTTCTAATAAACGTGTAAATTATTTTAATTAATCATTGTTTTAATATGCCTATTAATTTATATCATGTATCGGCTAAATCAATCCAAAATATATAAAGCGGCATTCAGTGCAAATGATAATTATTGATAGGTATCGTCTGTCCAGCGAGAATTTGCGTTTACGTGACATACATGCGCAAATAACGACGAACTGCTCCCTACCCATATAAATAAAATCTAAATTGTTAAAATTCATATTCGTCTTAAGTAATTTTGACAAATATTCTGTCCATAACTTATCAAATCTTATGAATCCCTTATAGTCGGGTCGGGCTGACATTTGAAGAAAAAAAAAAGAGTAGCTGCAATTTTATGACTGATTTGAGGGCGTAATATCATATTAAGTTCTATTTTATGAAATGCAACGATTTTCAAGTCTGGAAAATTGTTTATAACAACGTTTTTGTGCAAAAAAAGCGTATTTTTTCAATTTTTCGATTATATTTCGGAAACTATAGGTTATGGAGAAAAGTGCTTTTTAGACCAAATAATTGTCATTGAAGAGCCTTTCAAACCAGATCAGCTAAATCAAAATCGGTTAATTTTTTTAAAAGTTATAGCAAGTTTAAGGCTGAAAAGGCGTTTTTTTAAAAATTATTATAAACAAATAATTAAACATTTTATTGTGTCATTAAGGCCGTAAAAATGTGAGTTTTCATGTACTCTAAAAGTGTGCACAAGGTGGGCGATGTGCTATGAATAGTTGTTGCACAATTCTATTTGTTTATCCCGTTATTGTTAAATGAACCCAATTTCAACCGTTTATTGTGGGAAAAGTTATCAACTTACAGACCTCTAGGAGGCCTCATTTTAAAGGTAATACAGTCTACTTGTAATCGCTAATCTCAGAAAGTTAATTTTTTTCCGGAAACTGTTTAAAAATTAGCAATAAACAAATGTTACATTTTGAACCGTTTTTTGCTTATAAATAAATACAATAATTTGCAAAGTATAAGGAATATGTGTTCATCAGTAGTACCATTGGAAAGCTGTTAGAAAAACACACATTTAAAAAAACAAAGTTTCTACGACCTCTAAAAACAAAGATAGCTTTTTTTTAAAAAAAAATCATTACTCCGTTGTTTATTAACATTTTGAGCTGAAATTTATACATTTGGTAGGCGACATTTCCAACTTTATGATCCGACATTTTGCATAAACTTTTGTTGTTAATTATTTAGTTCCGAGAGCAATATATCAAGGTAACATTCTCTGCGCTTCACGAGAGCCGAGTGGTGGGGGTGAGAGAAAGTCGCAGCGCCTGAATTTCTGGCGCGCGATGCGGAGCTTCAAAATCGAGCGGACAAAAAAAATTCGCATTATCTCGGGTTCTAATTATCACAGAACCTTCTTTTTTTACTGATCTTTAATCTGGGGTAGTTCGACGGAAAAATAACAATGGCGCAATTTTCATATACTCAAAATGTCTTTAAACTGCGGAAAAAAGTGTTGCTTAAATAATTCATTGATTTATCGCGGGTTTTTTTGCATTATTAATAATTCTGAAAATTTTCTGTTATGCATGACTACAATATAGTATACTTTAAGTAAAAATATAGCTTCACCACAGCTTAATTGAACTATTAACAAGAATACAGTTTGTGTAAGGAATAATATTTATATACTCTTGACGACCGTAGTTCTTATTTGATTTGGTCTGTGATGCTGCGTGAGTAATATAAAGTCGATCATCAAACTTTTTTTTCTCAATGTGTGTTTTTTAACAGCTTTCCAATGGTACTACTGATGAACACATATTCCTTATACTTTGCAAATTATTGTATTTATTTATAAGCAAAAAACGGTTCAAAATGTAACATTTGTTTATTGCTAATTTTTAAACAGTTTACGAAAAAAACTTAACTTTCTGAGATTGGCGATCACAAGTAGACTATATTACCTTTAAAATGAGACCTTCTAGAGGTCTGAGTGTTGATAACTTTTCCCACAATAAACGGTTGAAATTGGGTCCATTTTACAAAAACGGGATAAACAAATAGAATTGTGCAATAACTATTCATAGCACATCGCCCACCTTGCGCACACTTTTTGAGTACGTGAAAACTCACTTTTTACGGCCTTAGTGAGACAATAAAGTGTTTAATTATTTGTTTATCATAATTTTAAAAAAAACGCATTTTTAGCCTTAAATTTGCTATAACTTTCAAACAAATTAACCGATTTCGATTTAACAGGTCTAGTTTGGAAGGCTTTTCAATGACAATTATTTGGTCTATGCAGCACTTTTCTCCATAACCTATAGTTTCCGAAATATAATCGAAAAATTGAAAAAATACGCTTTTTTTGCACAAAAACGTTGTTATAAACAATTTTCCAGACTTGAAAATCGTTGCATTTCATAAAATAGAACTTAGTATGATATTACGCCCTCAAATCAGTCAAAAAATTGCAGCTACTCTTTTTTATCATTTTTTGATAATTTTCATGTCAGCCCGACCCGACTATTAACCCTTTCAGGGCAACTGGTTAGCTAGGAAGACCACAGTTTGTTAGTCATGAGTAAAACTGCTCGTTGGCTATTTCAGTATACCTGTGTTTTGTGGGTTGTCTAACATAGCAAAATTTGACGTGTTCATCGAAGACAGACCGAAATAAGTCGAAGCGCGTATAACGTGCATTTGTTTACTATAGTTGGACACTACTTAGAGGATCTGCTGAAACTGTGTAAATTTGTTATTTTTATTTATGAATGGTGGAAAAATGGCTCCAAAGTTAATTACTTATATCTTACTTATGCATTTTCATGAATATATTGAACGTAAATATTTCCTTTCTTTCGAAATTACTAATTTTGTTGGGGTCTCCTGAAGTGACCACTGGGCACTTACGTAATCGTGTTATCTTATTTATGTTCTGAGGAAGCAAGTTTGGAGTACCTATCTACTGAATAGGCTTGCCAATTTTCGAAAGGACCAACCCGGGAGATTTTTTTAAGGAGTTTAGTAGGGAGGGGGTTGAAGAAAATGTGAATCATTTATTTATTTTTAATTTATATATACCTACTCTGCTTCTAATATTTGACCGTTTTTTACCACAAAATCATAATCATTAAAAATCGAAGTTTGATTAGTACAGCGTGGTTGCGTATAATTTAAAAAAAAACTGGGGAAATTAGTCACCCCGGAAAGTCGGGAGGTTGACCATTATTACCGGAGTCGTCCGGGCAATCCGGGAGGGTTGGGAACCCAATAATTGAATATTTAGAAAATATGCATGCAGATGAGTTCTATGATTTGTAAGAAATGTTCAGCGTGCAGAGTAGAATTGTGTTTGAAACATGACAAAAACAGTTTCATGTTATATTACGCAAAATAGGTTATATTGTTTGGTTATATGTTCCTACTGGTTATGTGGAGTGACTACATCCTGCAGGATAATCCTTGTGTTTTTTTATCTTGAAATTTATTTTATTTTCTTCGAGTATCTCTGATAAGATCTTTGCTAATGTACTTTCTGAAAGACCGGAAAATCAACCATACACCAAATACACTCGCATAGACAGATACTTGAAAAAACACTGGAGTACAATATAGACACACACCATCTTTTTGTCGACTTTAAAGCAGCATATGACAGTGTGAACAGAAACGCACTGTATAACGCAATGACAGAGTTTGGAATCCCATCTAAGTTAGTAAAGATGACAAAAATAACTATGCAAAAGGTGAGCTCATGCGTGAGAATACAAGGAGAAGACTCGGAGTTCTTCGACATAAACACTGGCCTTAGACAGGGAGATGCGCTGGCGTGCCTACTCTTCTATATTGCCTTAGAAAAGGCAATTAGACAGATAAATATCAGGGATAATGGAACGATATTTAATAGGTCAGTTCAAATTCTAGCATTCGCGGATGACGTAGTAATAGTGGGCAGAACCATGAGAGATGTGGTGCAGTGTTTCACAAGGCTGCTTGAGGCAGCTAATGAACTAGGGCTCGCCATTAATGCGGAAAAAACCAAATATATGTTGGTTATGAAGAACCAGCCTCAAAATGTGCAACAAAGAATTCAAATTAACGACTTTAGTTTCGAACAAGTCACAGAATTCACATATCTTGGGTCGTTTGTAAATTCAACAAATACAACAAGTGTTGAAATGAAAAGACGCATAGCAGTAGCAAGTAGAACTCTGTACGGCCTTCAAAAACACCTTCGAAATAAAAACATACGTCGCTCTGTGAAGCTCAATATCTACAAGACATTAATAAGACCAGTACTGTCATATGGAGCTGAAACTTGGACGTTGTCTCAATACGATGAGAGACTACTTGGAACCTTCGAAAGAAGGATTCTTAGAAGGATTTTTGGAGCCGTAAACGAAAACGGTCTGTGGCGTCGAAGATACAACTTTGAATTATACCAACTATTCACTGACCCAGATATTGTGAAGTTCATAAAGGTACAGAGGCTCAAATGGGTAGGGCACATTGCTAGAATGGCAGATAATGACCACACAAAAAAGCTTACAAGGTCCAATCCAGAAGGCAGAAGAAGCAGAGGACGACCACGCGCAAGATGGATGGATGATGTGGAAGAGGACCTGAAGATCGTAAGAGTCCGTAGATGGAGAGAGGTCGCCGGGAACAGACAGGAGTGGCGTAGAATTTGTGAGCAGGCCAAGATCCATAAAGGATTGTCGAGCCAAGCATGATGATGATGATCTCTAATAAACCACTATCAAACAATACATAATATTTTTTCCACAAAAAAATAATTTGGGCCGGAAAGGGTTAAGAAAAATCAACATTTCCAGTAATGAAAATGGGTTGAATTTAATGTGAAGTCATCATTCTGTTTCAAAATTTGCAATGTTGTCGGACCCTCTCGACATATTTTCAAGTTTAACAGTCGCCGAAATAACCTCTATTTCTCAATTTTGTCGGAAATTAAGTCCGCTAATTAGATTTGAGAATATTTTTTACTTCTGGCAACAGTGTTCACGATCGACGCCATATATAATTGAACGTCAATTCTCGCTGGACAGAATATATCTAAACATAAATTGAATTTTGAGATGTAGCGGTAAGGTGCACCGCTTGTAAGCCGAGGATGTGGGTTCGAGTCCCACCTTGCTCTTGGGTGTTGTGTATGTCCTGAATTTAGTGGTTCTAATTATGAGATTAATTGCTGGGTAATGTACATCGTTTACAAGCCCATTGGCGGTTCGGAACCGGCGTTAAACTGTAGGTCCCTCGAGATTAAAAAAAAAAAAATTGAGATGTGAAAAAATAAATACCGAATGTTATTTGGCATTGATTTCTGAATGTTTTTCGGTGAATCGCTATTGAGCGAACCAGAACGAAATTGAAGTAGAATCAACTCAGAAACCACAATCAATCAATGCCATCGATAACAGAAAAATTAGTTTCAAGTTCAAGACTTACTTGCCAAGAATTTTCAACAGATCAGTGACTCCATTATTCCCAGAATCGAAACTAAACTTGTTTACGGATACAGACTCGTCGAGTGAAACTTTCAGAATATTAGCGAAACTTCCGTTTCCCAATTCTGTAATTATATAATTTTTATGGATATATCTGCTTAAGTATTTTGCCTGAATTTTGGTGTGTAAAACTTTCAGGAAATATTCTGTAGAAGAAGTTCGTTCGGATGATGTTGATAACCATGTTCCGTTCCTTTCTTTCGGATTCGATATAATGCTTCGCAATTTCTTCAGCAACTGAGACTCTGAAAATAGTACTTAATATCATTAGGTCTGCAAGGTCAAATCAAATCGAATCAAAATATGCTTTATTGTCTTTAAAATCATACAATTTATTGACAAAGCATAAAAAATAAGAACTAAACACTATGAAGGCATATTAAAAGAATGGTTAAAAATAACAATTTAGACATTTATTAAAAGAAATAACGCATGACGCACGTTTCGGTGGAAACGGCGTTATTTTTTATAATAAATGTGTAAATTGTTATTTTTGACCATTATTTTAATATGTTTATTAATTTACACCACGTATCGGACCAATCAATCTAAAACTATAAAGGCCCCTACACATGGGCGTTGATGTCATCATACATCAACGTGTATCCAAGAATGTGCAATCAATAACGTTAATGTGGATGCAAAAATACCCACGTTTTTGAATGCACAATCCGGATGAATTTATTGTTGTTTGTTTTCTGAAAAAAATCATTGAATAATTTTCGGTTAATATATATTACCTAGCTTGCTGTTAGTTTTAGAATGAACTGTAACTTCGTTTTCAGCTAAATTCTGTGTTTTTATTTTCATTTCGTTCAAATTCGCTATGAATTTCTTCATTACTTCCGGTTCACCGGAAATTGTGACAGCCTCATCATTATTCTGCCAGGTAACTTCGATTTCTTCCGGTAAAATCTTCACAATCTAGAACAATATTTCAGCAATTCAAATTTTCAATAATTTCTGAGATTGAATTCTCGCAAAATATTTTATAAACACCACTGTTTTCTCCGATGTTAAATTTTTCTTTATTATTTACCAAGAATGACTTCAAATTTCTTTTATTTGTACAAATTGTAATAACGTTATTTTTCGCTAGTTATTTTATTCCAGATTTTAGTGACATACTTACTTCATCCTCACTTATGTATGCGACATAGACCAACGAAGGCTTATTGATATCTTTGAGGTGATTCCCAATTTCATAGGCTAATAGAACGGCTTGTTCTAAACTCAGACTGCCTTCGTAGTAGGCGCACACTAACTCTCCAACACCGTAACCGATTATTTTATCTGGTCTTACTTCGAGATCCTTCAGAATTTCGATAATTCCGATTTGAGTTGCAACATTACCAAGAATATCAGTTACTACTGGATGGACTGGTAATACTTTTGAGTTTTGGATTATTTCAGTGATGTTTATTTCACTCTTTTTGAGAATATCCTGGATTCTAAAAAAAAAAATTAGTTATCTTTATATAATTGATAACCATTCGTAACAAAACTGAAACTATCAACCTTTAAAATTGATTTCATATTTATTGTATGTCAGATGAATTCACCCTTTAAAGGAAAATGTTAGAAAATATATGTATATGTATATATATATATATATATATATATATATATATATATATATATATATATATATATATATATATATATATATATTATATATATATATATATATATATATTAATATATTATATATATATATTATATATATATATATATATTATATATATATATATATATATATATATATATATATATATATATATATATAATATATATATATTTATATATATATATACATATATATAGATATATATATATATATATATATATATTATATATATATATATATATATATATATATATATATATATATATATATATATATATATATATAGATATATATATATATATATATATATATATATATATATATATATATATATATATATATATATATATATATATATATATATATATATATATATATATATATATATATATATATATATATATATATATATATATATATATATATATATATATATATATATATATATATATATATATATACAATTTTCAGGGCATGCTACGATATTTTTTCTTAGTCGAAATTAGGGATTTTTTATTAGCAATTTTTTTTATTGAAAAAAATTACCATTCCATTAGATTCAGCATGTCCCTAAATAGGTATGACCAAAATTTAATGAAAAAATATTCATTCGTATCAAAGTTATGAGAAATCAAAATTTCAAAACTCACACTTAACAATCACAAAAAAAACACCCAATATTAACAGAAAGCCATAGAAAAATTTTTTCTTATGATTTCAAGAATAAAGTGCCATCAGATAAAATACTCTACAAACCTCTCCAGCACTTCTAAAGTGATCTCCCGAAAGGCGTATAATTTCAATTTTCTCTCTTACGCTCAATCATTTTCATGGCAACTACGATTTAAATTGAAAAATCTGTTAGGTCTTAGTTTTAGTTGATTTTGGTGAACACTAGAATTTAATTCCGTTATTTTCAGTTAAAATATTAACGCTATTTTATTGTTGAAATCATAGAAGAAATATATCCACGGCTATCTGTTGATATTGGGTGTTTTTCTTATGATATGTCATAAAATTATTACGAATGAATATTTTTTTATGAAATTTTGGTCATACCTATTCAAGAACTCGCTGAATACAGTGGCTTGGTAATTTTTTCAATCAAAAATCGATAATAAAAATTTATATATAAAGTTAAAATATGTAAGTAAGGTAGGTATGCGATATTGACATTATAACGTGAAAATATTTGTCAGTTTTTCACGAGGGTTACCTTTATAAGTTGAAATATACAATTCCAACTCTGGAAGGCAAAAATCTTGTTTTGTAGCTAAATTAGAATTATTTTTTTCAACCCAATAATATTAAAATATCTGCCAAATCATGAGAAACGTACGTGCTCTTTAATAATTTAGAAATTATCACATAACTTTCCAACTGAGCTGGTTATACGTATTCCGCAACGCAAAATCTGCATTCACAATTCATATTTTAAGGTACGTATTATCGCGACGGAATTCTGCATTTGTGATCTAAACGGTATATTGTTGGTTTCCAATATTTTTGGTAAATGGCGCTCTGCGTTGTTATCCAGATAGTATTTTTGACCACGGTTTGTATTGAAGATCAATTAGAAATTCGCTAACTCACTCCGAATCAAATAAGCTGCACTGATGAGATCTTGTAAGATCGAAACAGGAGTCTGCAGATTTTGAGTCGGGGTGACTTGACAATTTGTATAATTCACCGTTGGATTGTGAATGCAGATTTTGCGTTGCTGAATACGAATAACCAGCTCCCTCGGAAAGTTGTTTGTTAATTTTTAAATTATTAAAGAATTTTCCTTGTTCACTTCATGGAATTAAATTATCTGCTCAACTAATATCAACTTATATTTTGAACAGTCTTTTCTTAGAGCCTTAACTTTATATATTATGTTTAGTTTAGAAAGTGTGGGTACATCATTGATTTAAACCTCACTTTTTCATAGTGGAGGCAAATACAGGCACATTCAGTAGTTGTTTCGCAAGCTTCTGCCAACAACTTCCAAAGGTTCCTATCGCTAGTAGAAATGGTACTTTATTGTAGAAGTAAGGTTTGCAAGAAGAGGCAATCATTCCTGCTTTTGAAACTATTGTGTATCCTCTATAAGTATGTTCGGATATATCCTTCCTGAAAAAAAAAATTCTTCGTTATGAGATAGTCTAGACTCTAGAGTTATGATCTTCAAAGATATTTCTTGATAAAAACCTAATTCGTACTATTACGAGCCGTTCGTAAGAAATAACAAACAATATCTAAATTTAAAAAAGAACGTTCAGGTTTTTCCGGATCTGCAAATTGTTTGGAAAACTTCCAATTTTTTCTTCCATAACATCTCAACTCGAACCATTGAAAATGTTTCGAAACAAAAATAGCCAAATCGGTCTAATTGTTCTCAAGTGATGCAGTAATCAACAAACAGCATAATATCTTCATTTGAATAGATAAAAATCACATAACAATTATCCAAATTGGTTCAACCTCAAGTAATGAGGTTATGGACTTTCCTCAAGTATGTGTAAGGATGGCGGGCTTCGAGTATTGGGGATGGACTCCTTCAGTCAGATCAGATGAAGCAATTATATGTACAATGTTCTTACCTGAAAATTTCATGAAGTAGAGCAACGTGTTCAGCATCTAGTTTTCTTGAGTTAACGTCTTCGATGAGGCTATCAATAGCTTCTGGTACTCTTCCACTGAAGCAGACCAGTCTAGGAAGATCATCCGTGGGTTCTCCACCATTAACCTTCACTTTTGGATTCCAGTGCAGAAGAACATGACAATTGGAACCACCAAATCCGAAGTTGTTTATACCTGAAATATTAGTTGAAATGAATTAGAGGAAGAAAACAAACAAACCTACAAAAGATTTTATTTTTCGAGTTAGTACATCCAGCAATCGTCTTGACATTTCAAAGGATATATAAAGAAACATTCAATTCGAAGTAAGGGTCTTAGAGCTCATAAATGCAGTTTCATGTCTTCATAGACACGTATGTTAATGCCACGAACCAAAAATCCTGCAGAAACTAGCAGTCCTGAATTCACATAGCACTAACTTCATGGTATTAGAACAATCAAAATACTCCATCGAAATTTTATGTTGTAATCGCGTTAGAATTCACTATGCATTGATGGATATAGGGTGTCCCACCAGGAAAGAACGCGATCTGTATATGGAAAACTACACATAAAGAACTTTTGAAAATTTGACAGTATACTAATGTTGATAGGGGCAACTCGACTAAAATATTTTCAAGATGGTGGCACTTCCAGTTATACCGGAAGTAGATACCAACTTGCTTATTTTGAATTGGATACCCTATATATTAATACATTTTTAGATTCTACGCAAGATTCTAGGCAGATTTCATGTATTATGTTCTATACCTAAGTCTAAGCGTTTTTGACATATTTAGGTTTTTATGTCAAAAATGACGATTGCAAGCCCTAATATAATTATCAATTGTTGCTATAAGGATTCCCGTATTACTTACTTTGGGGTGGATTCCTCATTGAAAAAGACTTGCTTTGATAGATTTTGTATAGTATTTGGATAACTAATCATACAGGGTGTTCGAAAAAAAAGATCTAAAACGAGATTGAGAAAACTGACAGAAATAAATTTTTTCAAATGGAAACCCCCCATTTTTCTTATTTTGTAGTATTAAGCATTTAAAAAGAAGGTAACTTTGTGTGAGGTTTTCTATACCTAAAATTTGAAGTTTTCGAAATATTGCCAATTTAATATTTTTAAATGGCGTTTTTGCATTTAATCGTTAAACCATTACATCTAGGATAGCCACGATCGTATTTGACATTTCAAATCATCGTAATGACACCCCGGTTAAATTATACAAACGGAGATTATTCAAACTTATTTATTATTTATGAACAATGTGATAAATTATTTCAAGAACATGTGATACATGTGCGACCCGATATCCTCATAAACAAAAACCATCACCAAATACTGTTAAACGAATTATAGAAAACTTCAAGAATTTTGGATCCGTGAGGGCATAAGTGTACAAAAAGACACCAGTTGTTAACAATGAAAATATTGAAATAACAATTTTGGGATATTTTGAAGCATATCCAATAAAATCTTCAAATAGCATAGAATCAGGCTTATCTAAATCGTCAGTTCTAAGAATTTCACGGAAACACAAATATCATCCCTATGCTATCCATATTTTCATTTGTGCAGCATTTAAATGAAAATGATTTAGATGAGCCTTAAAAGTTTAAATAATTTTCGTTTGTATAATTTAACTGGGGTGCCATTACGATAATCTGAAATGTCAAATACGATCGTGACTATAATAGATCTAATTGTTTAACGATTAAATGCAAAATCGCCATATAAAAATATTAATAGGGGGTTTCCATTTGAAAAAATTGATTTTTGTCAGTTTTCTCAATCTCATTTCAGATCTTTTTTTTCGAACACCCTGTATGATTAGTTATCCAAATACTATACTAAATCTATTAAAGCAAGTCTTTTTGAATGAGGAATCCACCCCAAAGTAAGTAATACGGGAATCCTTATAGAAAAAATTGATAATTATATTAGGGCTTGCAATCGTCATTTTTGACATAAAAACCTAAATATGTCAAAAACGCTTAGACTTAGGTATAGAACATAACACATGAAATCTGCCTAGAATCTTGCGTAGAATCTAAAAATGTATTAATATATGGGGTATCCAATTTAAAATAAGCAAGTTGGTATCTACTTCCGGTATAACCGAAAGTGCCACCATCTTGAAAATATTTTAGTCGAGTTGCCCCTATCAACATTAGTATACTGTCAAATTTTTAAAAGTTTCCTATGTGTAGTTTTCCATATACAGATCGCGTTCTTTCCCGGTGGGACAATATATATATATATATATATATATATATATATATATATATATATATATATATATATTATATATATATATAATTATTTATTCGAATTGTTTGTTGCCTGTGATCTATTTTTTAATCTTTGATAATTATTAGCAATAACAGGCTGGTTGAATCTTAAAAAACTCGATTTTATTAAAAAATTGACGCCTCACTATGATATTCGTAATTGAAATTTCTTTGACATTTATTGATTTGAAAAAATTGAATAAAACAGGGTTGCTTTGTATATGCTATTCAGTCTAATATTAATATTCGAAATTGTTATTATTAGATGGTAAGGGAAACCAAAGAAACCTTTACCTACGTAATGTTTGAAAATAATAATAATAGGGTACTATTTATCTAACAACAAAGAAATTAGTTATGGGAAAACATTAAAGAAGTGGAGTAGAATTATCGGTATAGTACGCTTATATGGAAGCAGCCGTTGACACGTGTTTCGGACTCTTTGGTCCTCATCAGAACGGCGTAGCTAAGTATTGGATTGAAAATTTAAGATTCAACCAGCCTGTTATTGCTAATAATTATCAAAAGATTATATATATATATATATATATATATATATATATATATATATATATATTTATATATATATCAATATATATATATATATATATATATATATATATATATATATATATATATATATAAATAACACTGAGTTTCGTTACAACAGCTCTTTTTGAATGATAGTACTCAAACAACAGCTTCAGGATTAGTGGAAACCATTCTGATGATATATTTTTTCATTTCTATTTTACTGATACGATATACTTTCATAATTTCAGCAGTCTTCACTTTGCATGTTTCCAGGATTCGTGCTATTCGATCAGTAAGTAGTTTGCTTCATGTTCCTGAATATGAATTTGCTAACCCAGCGTCGGAGTGAATTGCACAACCCCAATAAATATGAATTTTAGGATATGTTGCTCCTTGCTCACTTGCACTGGATTATTTTTTAGCAATATTTCATTGTGATCTGAGGTTGGTATGTCTCTTCTCGACGTGGCCTTTAGTTCCACCCTAGCGCCCGAAATCCCTCATACAGACAAACAGATAAATTATAAATCAAACTTCTATAGAAGAGGGTGAAGTCTAAAACTCTCGTTTTTTTAATTAAATATTTCTTATTGCATGTATACAATAACAAATCCATATATCATTCTGTATAACATTAATTTTTCATAACCAACTATTTTCTATTTATTTCAAAAAACTACACATCACTCTTTTTTAAATTGTTATTTACCTATAAGTCCTCTGTCGTCTTCAAATGGTGTCTTGTTAACAACAACTCTTACTCTGCCATGCTCTAATGCTTCTATACCTTCTCTTGGAGATGAATAATGGATGTTTGGTGGAATATATCCTTCCTCCATACCTATTATACACTGAAAAGAAAATGGATAGTAGATAAGTGAATAAAGAAAATTGAGGGACAGTGTCGTCTCTGACGTATTTACGTTTTGCATTGTACGTTTATACAACTTATCAAAAAATAATTATGAAAACTGATAATATTGTGTTAAAAATTGGATAATGATAACAGACATGTGAAATCAAAAGTTGCCCTTGAAATCTTAGAGGTAATGATTACCTAGTTGATGGAATCCGTCATTACTATTTGGTAATCAAACATGAAAAACATAACACAAAAATACTTTGCAAAATATAAAATTGCGATTGCAATTTCGGTCACTAGACCACTAGGTACCTAAATAGACACTAAATAGCGATCGTTTAAGACAAGATTCAAAGAACACCAACCATGTTTTTTGAAACATAAAACGGATTCAACATTTTCAAATCATCGTCGTGAAACCACCACCAGTTTCCACAAATAGAAAACTTTCAAGTTATGCACAAATTACCGAAAGGAACCAAACTAACTTACTTAGACTTATTTCCTTCCACGCCAACTCAAGAAGTTAAAAATATTGTTAAGCGATATCTAGAGATTAACCCAAATTTAACAACTCAAGCAGTCAACGAAACAATGTCTGCCTTAAACTTATGTTTGAAACAGAGTTATTTCGAATTTAATAATATAATTTACAAACAAGAAGACGGATTGCCTATGGGATCACCGTTATCGCCTTTGTTGAGTGAAATTTTCATGAATAACTTAGAAGAAAAAATTTTCAATGCTGATAATAATTTAATTACTAACGTTTCATTATGGAGGCGTTATGTAGATGGTATTTTTTGTATTTGGACAGGTACAGATAGGCAGTTAGATAATTTCCTTAAATATATAAATACTTTCTACAACTCGATTCAATTTACAAAAGAAGTAGAGAACGAAAACGGCACCTTGAATTTCTTAGACGTTCAGATTGCTAGGAATTTGAATTCTCTTACTTTCAACATTTATAGAAAACCAACCTTCACAAATACTTTAATTCACAGCGACAGTAACCAACACATTAAAATAAAACTCAATGCTTTTCATTCGTTCATACATAGGTTGTTCACTATTCCATTATCGGAAACAAATTTTCAAACTGAAGTTAATACAATTAAATTATTAGCCATCAATAACGGTTACAATGAAAGTCTTATCGACAAGCTCATTGGGAAAAAACGAATAAAGTATCTGTTGCATTCAATATACCCCACGCAAACTATTAATGAAGAACAAAAATACTTCCCAATAAATTATGTGCCTAATTTGAGTAGTAAAATTTGTAACAGACTATCGAAAAATAACGTTAAAACAATTTGTACAAATAAAAGAAACTTGAAGTCATTCTTGGTCAATAATAAAGAAAAATCTAACATCGGAGAAAACAGTGGTATTTACAAAATATTTCGCGCTGCTTTCTATATTGGACAGACAGGAGGGAATATAAATATTCGTGTTGAAGAACATGAAAAGTCAATTTTACAAAACAAAAATACCACTGGCTTCTCTGAACATTGTATAGAATTCAATAACTTCCTGGATTTCAACAAAACCAAATTGTTACATTCAGGTAACAAAGGAAAGCGCCTTGACCTTCTTGAAATTCTCGAATTAAGTTCCGCCCATAATAGTCAATTACCCCTTGTAAACGAACAAATTGATTTTCAGGTATCACCTTTGCTTCTGTCTGTTTTATAAATTACGGTGCAATACTCTCCTGTAGTCAGTCTTGATAATGAGTTCATAACTCGAAACATGTCGACTTTTCGTTACTGCTAAATACAGTATCTAAATATTCTTTATATTGTGAAACATAAGCCAAGTGTTTTTATTTTAAAGTTTATACTTTATTCTTTACTTAGAATTATTGGAAATTTTCAAACTCAATCATAATGCAAAAGGCAATATATTGCTGAACGACCAGATCTACATGATATATTCTCCTATATTCAGTGTATTCAAACAATAATGATTTTGAACAACATTTCATTGTACCAATTTAGGAAATCCACTTCGATTAGCTCTTCTTGAAATATATTCCTCTTGTCTATTTAGGTACCTGCAATAATTATTTCCTACCCCTAAGCGCAAATCTATAATTCTGTATTCAGTTCTTAACTCAATCTTCCCGATGATGATCTAGTGACCGAAATTGCAATCGCAGTGTTATATTTTTCCAAGATTTTTCGTGATAATAAACGTAGTGAATTCAAGTTTTGTTTTTGTTAATCATCTGTTAACAATTGAATAATTTTTGAAGCTAAATAAACCTACTCAGAAAAAAACGAAACCGTTTCTTCAAGTGAAGTCTCGTAGAGTATTCATGAGAGAAAATTTTTACGTATTTATTCTACTCAAAATCTATGAATCTTACTCAGAAAGTATGCAGTACCTATATAAATATTTAATTTTTTTTGTTTTTTTATCTATCTCATTCTTCAGTTTTTCATATGTAATTGCATCTATTATAATAAAAGTATAACATGGAAAATTCTTCAATAATTTAAAAAAATTATCAAACAACTTTCCAAGGAAGCTGGTTATACGTATTCAGCAACGCAAAATCTGCATTCACAATCGAACGGTGAACTATAGAAATTGTCAAGTCACCCCGACTCAAAATCTGCATACAGCTGTTTCGATCTTATCAGATCTCATCAGTGCAGCTTATTTGACTCGGAGTGAATTAACAAATTTCTAATTGTTCCCCAATACAAATCGTGGTCAGTAACAATGGATGAATAACAATCCAGAGCGCCATCCCACCAAAGAGCGACGAATTTCTGCATTTTCAGTCTAAGCGGTGAATTGTTGTTTCCCAATATCTTTGGTGGGATGGCGCTCTGGATTGTTATTCATCCATTGTTACTGACCACGATTTGTATTCGGGAACAATTAGAAATTTGTTAATTCACTCCGAGTCAAATAAGCTGCACTGATGAGATCTAATAAGATCGAAACATCTGTATGCAGATTTTGAGTCGGGGTGACTTGACAATTTCTATAGTTCGATTGTGAATGCAGATTTTGCGTTGCTGAATACGTATAACCAGCTTCCTTGGAAAGTTGTTTGATAATTTTTTTTAATTATTGAAGAATTTTCCTTGTTCACTTTATGTAATGTATGAAATTGACCATGGTCGACTAGTATGTTTTTCATGATTTGATTGTAATAAAAGTATTGTATAAGTGAATGATGAGCACCTTTGTTAGAGCACACATTCCTGATGAGGGCTCTGGATGTCCCATATTCGACTTGACACCCCCTACCAACAATGGAGTTTTTCTATCGGTGCAAAATATTTTATCCATCGCATTCATTTCTTCTGGGTCACCTACTTTGGTTCCTAAAAAGAGAATAATATATAACTATACTACACTTCTTATGAGTTGAAGAATAAATTTTCATATTATGGTGTGAAAATTTAGAACTTTCAACAACAAACTAAACAATATTAGAATTTCTGAAAGTAGTTGGTGATTCAATTGATGTATCAAATGATATAAAAAATAATGAAATCTTATCAATGAAATTTGAAGATAGAGAGATCTTTAATAGCAGTTGGTGATTTGCTGATTTCAATTTTGTGAATGATAACTGAATGTTTCTTTGATTCAACATTTATTTTCGATATTGAAATTACATTGTATGAAGATGTTATGAAATTTCAAATATAAAATTTAATACATGAAAAAAAAGTAAAATCATTATATCGAATTATCCGTAAGCAAATTGAGAATGGCATTCGATGAGAGATCAATTATTTGAAAATTAAATTTGAAAACTGTCAAAAGCATTCAACAACTGTCAAAACCTAATGAAAAAACTGTCAAAAGCTAATATCGCAATATATGTATATGAATATATATATATATATATATATATATATATATATATATATATATATATATATATATATATATATATATATATATATAAAATATATGGGAAACTAGAACATTTATTTGAGAACTAGTGGATCCAATAGAAATGTATATAGAGGGGTACCCCAAAATTTAAAAAAAAAGTCCAATTTATGAATCCTGAAAGGTCACAAAAATTACACAGAAAAAAGTTTGTGGAGTACATTATGATAGCGCAAGAACATGTGGAAAGCTTTTCGTCACTATGCTTTTGAGGAGCTCACGTCCGCATATATTAATTATATAATAATGATTCTCCACTCAAAACCACACTTTATATGAGAAAAAGGAAGTTTATTCTGTTTCTGCAATTAACCTTCAACCTTAATTCGAGTTGATATTAAGTTAATATCTAACCTAAAATAACCTCTCCCGGAGTCTGACATTCCTCGTTTTTTTCTGACACTCCCGGAGTCTGACTATGCCCGGATTCTGACACTCATTGATTCTAACTATTAACTTTTTCGATAGACATGGTGGATTTCGTGTCAAGTCGAAACTAATCAAAAATTATCTCAGTTCATGTTTACACAAATAATTTTTCATCGAATGTTGTTAGTTATAATTATGTTCTCAAATGAAAATACATTGAGTAGGATTATATGATTCCATCCCAACTTATAATGAACTGTCAAGTACAGAAATTTGAACCGTACTAATTACCTGTTACGTGTGCTTCAAGGTAGCTGAGAGATCTAGGATCGACACCACATTCTTCGTAAAATTCTTCGAGCAAGACTTTCTGCGCGTCTCCTAATGGATATGTAATACTCTGAGGTTTGAATCCATCGCAGTTAGTTTTTGTGTGGATAATCTTAAAGAAAATAGAATACAATGAAGAAATCTTCAGGATTCTTATTCATGAACAATGAAGATATATATATATATATATATATATATATATATATATATATATATATATATATATATATATATATATATATATATATATATATATACAGTGCTTTCATGATGAAAGGAACAAATTCATTAAAAAATTAGGTTTCTATTTCATGTTAAAATCCTCGGACAGGTCGATTAGTATTTTTATTTGGGCATTTTTCGCAATAAAAATTTTGTATACAGGGTGTCTCATTCAAGAGCTATGGCTTTGTCATTAGTTTTTTTAAAGGTAATACCCTGTATATTATTTCACTTTACAATTCTACGATAAATTCTTATCACTTTTTGTGAACATACCATATGCCTCAACTCGATGGATTGCCAGAAACGGAGATAGTGGGTAATGAGAGGTACGATATGAAAACACACAAATGTAATTACTAATTTAATTTTTACATATGTTCAATCTGTTGTCCGTTTACTTCGAGACATTTTTGAAGTCGATTCAATGTTTCCCGTTGCACATTTTCAATTACTTCTGGACTGATAAGTCTTATTTCCTGCCTGATTCTCTCTTTTAGATCATCAATATTATTTGGTCTATTCAAATAAACTTTAGACTTCAAATAACCCCATAAGAAAAAATCCAATGGAGTTATGTCCGGTGATCTTGGCGGCCACTCAATCGGACCTCTCCGTCCTATCCATCTGTTGGGAAAAGTTGCATCAAGAAATTGTCGAACAGCGATTGAATAGTGAGGAGGTGCCCCATCTTGTTGAAACCATATCTCGTTATTAGGTATGTCAGGATCTTGTGGGTTAGGAAACAAAACAGCTAAAGCCGGAATGAGTTCGAACTGGAGAAAGTTCAAGTAGTCCTCTCCGTTTAGTGTTCCTTCAAAAAAATAGGGACAAACTATACGATTTCGAACAATCGCTGCCCATGTATTAATTTTTTGAGGCCGCTGTGTGTGGCATTCTTGCATCCAATGAGGATTCTCGGTCGCCCAATACCTACAGTTTTGTCTGTTGACGTGGCCATTTAAAGTAAAGGTGGCTTCATCAGAAAAAATTATGTTTGTAATGAAATTTAGATGTTGATTATGAATTTCAAGAATCTGCTCACAAAACTGTACTCTGCGGTCAAAATCGTCTTCTAATAATTCATGTACCAGCTTAATTTTATAGGGATGATACTTATTTACCTTAAGTATTTTATGCACGGACCCTACTGATAAATTGAAATTATTGGAAATTGTAGTAATGGATGTATGAGGGTTATCTTGGGTTACTAGTAGAACGTTCAGCACTGTTTCTTCAGATACTCTCGGTGGTCTTCCTTTAGGTAAATCTCTAACGTGGCCGTATCTCCTGAATTTTGATTCAATTTTGCTGACTGTCGATCTAGTAATTGGCGGACGATCAGGATGATTTTCATTGAATAGATTGCAGACTTCTTCTTGTGAACGCACCCTATCTCCAAAACCAATCATCATAAGTACTTCAATACGTTCTCTCTCAAGTAATTGCATTTTCTTAAACAATGACGTAGTGTAGTGCCTGGAGCGTTAAAAACGTGAAAACTGCGGACTATACAGCACCAGTGAATGAATTCAGATGGTACATGTGAAATTTCATTCTTCAGATTTAATGACAATGTTTACCTAAATTTTTTTTTGTACTTTTAATCCACATTTTAAATCTCCAGGTGCTCCACTATCTCCGTTATAATCTGGGAATCCATCAAGTTGAGGCATATGGTATGTTCACAAAAAGTGATGAGAATTTATCGTAGAATTGTAAAGTGAAATAATATACAGGGTATTACCTTTAAAAAAACTAATGACAAAGCCATAGCTCTTGAATGAGACACCCTGTATACAAAATTTTTATTGCGAAAATTGCCCAAATAAAAATACTAATCGACCTGTCCGAGGATTTTAACATGAAATAGAAACCTAATTTTTTAATGAATTTGTTCCTTTCATCATGAAAGCACTGTATATGTATATATAATGTGACCTAGTTAAAATAAACCAGCACTATAGAATAGTTACACATTTTTCAATCAATCTCAATTTTTTAAATATTCAGCATCAATAACTGTATTTCGACTCAGATTGTCATAAATTCAGTTTTTTTCCAAGGCACTCTATGTTTTTTTTCTCTGTAAAAAACGGCGAAAGTGTACTGGCAATTTTTATTTTCAAATTTGACTGCACCACTAGATTCGTAGTCGTTATAAATGAAAATCATCAAAATTTCAACAAGTTACAAGTTCAATTTTGGAAAAAAGAATTAGATTGTAATTTTTATATAGATTATTGAAATATTTAAAATCTGGAAACACTGCTGATACCAAGTAGAACATCAATGTACTTGTACAGTGAAAATCACATTACTGTAGAACGGGTTGAGCTTTTGACTTTTCACATTTTAAATATGTCTATAATATAAATGAAAATTATAATCAATTACTCAGTTTCCAAAATTGAAGTTGTAACTTCGTTATTAACAAATATTTTTTAATGAAATTTTGATGGTTTTTATTTATAACAACTACAAACTCAGTGGATTAGTTAAATTTGAAAACAAAATTGCCTTATACACTTTTTAGATTTTTGACAAAGAAAAAAAACATAGAGGGCCTTGGAAATGAAATAATAGTAATGAAAGTTTGTGAAAAAATACCTACAGTTTTTGACGCTTAACATTAAAAAAAATTTAAATTAATTGAAAAATGCATATTATACAGAAATGGTTATATTTTAAATGGGTCACACTATATATATTGATATATATATATATATATATATATATATATATATATATATATATATATATCTTATATATAAAATTCTCGTGTCACAATGTTCGTTCCCATACTCCTCCGAAACGGCTTGACCGATTCTCATGAAATTTTGTGAGCATATTGGGTAGGTCTGAGAATCGGCCAACATTTATTTTTCATCCCCCTAAATGTTAAGGGTAGTCCACCCCTAGTTTTTTTTTTTTTTTTTCGACAAAATTTTTTGTTTTTATTTTTTTATGATATAACATACAAAAATACATACAATCCTAAATTTTCACCCTTCTACGATCAACTCTAATTTTTTATTTGTTAAACTCCTTCGAAATGACTCGACCGATTCTCATGAAATTTTGTGTGCATATCGGTTAGGTCTGAGAATCCGACAAAATTTATTTTTCATCCCCCTAAATGTTAAGGGCAGTCCACCCCTTAATTTTTTTCTCTATTTTTCTGACAACATTTTCTGTTCTATTTTTTATGATACAGCATTCAAAAATATATACAACCCTGAATTTTCACCCCTCTACGATCTACCCCTATTTAGATAGATAAAAATAATTTATATGGCAGAACAACGTTTGCCGGGTCAGATAGATAGATAGATAGATAGATATGTAGATAGATAGATAGATAGATAGATAGGTAGGTAGGTAGGTAGGTAGGTAGGTAGATAGATAGATAGATAGGTAGATAGATAGATAGATAGATAGATAGATAGATAGATAGATAGATAGATAGATAGATAGATAGATAGATAGATAGATAGATAGATAGATAGATAGATAGATAGATAGATAGATAGATAGATAGATAGATAGATAGATAGATAGATAGATAGATAGATAGATAGATAGATAGATAGATAGATAGATAGATAGATAGAAAGGTAGATAACTCTCTAGATAGATAGATAGAGATACATTAGCAGATAGATGAATATATAGAAAGACAGATAGATAAAAATAATTTTTATGGCAGAACAACGTTTGCCGGGTTAAATAGATATGTAGATAGATACATAGAAAGACAGATAACTATCTAGATAGATAGATAGATAGATAGATAGTTGGATAGGTAGATATACATCGGCAGATAGATGAATAGATAGAAAGATAGATAGATAAAAATAATTTATATGGCAGAACAACGTTTGCCGGGTCAGCTAGTATATATATATATATATATATATATATATATATATATATATATATATATATATATATATATATATATATATATATATATATATATATATATATATATATATATATATATATATATATATATATATATATATATATATATATATATATATATATATATATATATATATATATATATATATATATATATATATATATATATATATATATATATAATCATACATATTAGCAATAAACAGAAAAATACAACAATTTATCTCTAATGGGAATTTGATGATATTCGTTTCACTGGAGTTTGACTTAACATAAGCGCTATAGATCGACAAAAAATAATTTTTCACTCACTCTGCCATATATTCTCTTTGCGTCCTTCGATTTTTGTAACAAAATGCAGCTTATTGCTTCTGATCTAACATAGCCATTTCCGGAAGCATCGAAGGATTTACAGCATCCATCCAAGCCCAGAACTCCAAGTCTGAAGAATAGAAACATTCATAGTATTCACTCAATGTAAGCAGGATGCTGAATAGAATATGAATTATCCATTATTATATGCAATAATTTTCAGTCGTATATTGTCGATACTAGATATTTCTTGAAAATTATTTCACTGATTCCAATTTAGTGGTAGGATGTATCTTTTTTATTGTCGCCAATTTTTTCATTGAATTTGGTACATAATTAATGTATATTAAAATATGAATTTAATCTTTATCTACTATGTTGATGTATTCAAAAGCATCAAATCAATCTAAATTTCAGAAACTGTCGGACGCTCTTTGGTTAGGTTTTGTTCTAGTTTTCCCCTCAAACAAAGCAGTAAAAAATCGAAGTGTCTGGGTAAGTAACGAACACATGGTTACCATGTAAGGTAGGTACTTACTTCTTATAAAATGTAAAAAAATGCTGTAAATGTATGTGACTCACCTAGAAAACTGAAGAGTTAGCAGAGGATGAAGAGTGACGCTTGTGCCACCCACAAGTGCCATGTCGCATAGTCCTCTTCTCAATGCACAATAGGCATTTTCCAAGGCAAAAAATGCACTACTACAGGCTGTATCAGATATATAAGAAGGACCCTTAAGTTTTAAGTAATAACTAACCCTGTTGGCTATCATGGAACGGAGTACACTGCAAAAAATTTAAATTTTAAAGCGATCATCTCAATGCAATTTTTAAATCTGATAGGTATTTGAAATAATTATTCGTACTACAAGGAAAACAAGTCAAGGACGTAGTTTGCAAAATAGTCCGAGTTTGGTCAAGAGCACTTGCCTTCTGTTTTGTGTTTTATATGTTTTCTACTCCTAATCCCCCAGACAGACAAATTTATTCTTTATTTGAACTGTAGCGAAATGAATATATTTATTAAAACAATGATTAATAATAACAATTTACCCATTTATTAAAAGAAATAACGCATGACGCACGTTTCGGTGGAACTTCACCTTCTTCAGATGCTAATGGCAAACTAACTATGTTTCTCTGTTATATCGAAAACAAGAAAAAAAGAGGAAAAACCAATTCTGAACTGCTAGTTAGGTAGTTCGGTAATTTTGAAAAGATTGAGAAGGGGGCTTGAAGTATGATCGATTTGGCTATTCAATAGGGGACCGGACTGCTTGTATTTGTTTATCTTTAATGATTCTAAAAAATTCAGTTTAGTTCCCTTACTTTCAGCATTTAATATTTTAAAATCGAAATTGAATGTGTGATTTTCTTGGATTAAATGGTTTGCATAATGAGAATTCGACTTCTGATTAACAAAACTACTTTTGTGTTCAGAAATTCTAGTTTGAGAACTTCTGAAAGTTCTACCAATGTAAAACTAATCACAATCACCACAATTAATTTCAAAAACTCCTGTATCATGATCTTTATGAACTTTGGATTTATTATTTTTTATATCATTTCCTAAATTATTACCGGTAGGTACGATAAGCAATGTTAATGTTGTGCTTAGATAAGAGAGAGTTTCAAGATTTCTACTTGAATTTCCGATGAAAGTGAGGGGGTACACCTGGCTAATTGCATTTTTGAACAACCTTTTATCTATAATATTGTCTATTATTTCATAAGACAGTTACATACCTGGGCTGTACCTTGAATAAGGATTGGGATCACTCTCGAGAAATAAGATGCCGAATCGAAAAGGCAAGAGGTACATTCAACAAGACGCGTAACATACTATGCAGCCTATCCCTCAACATCCATACCAGAATAAGAATTTTAAAATGCTATGTACTCTCAACCCTCCTATACGGGGCAGAAGCGTGGACCCTTACTGATGCCTCATCTAAACGCATAGATGCGTTTGAGATGTTGCTATCGCCGCATGCTAAGAATCCCATGTATACACCACGTATCAAACGACACAGTATTGCAACGCATCGGTGGACAACTAGAATTCCTACCAAATGTCAAACGCAGAAAAATGGAATACTTTGGGCATGTCATGCGAGGTGAAAAATACCGCCTTCTTCAACTTATCCTGCAGGGACAAATAGAGGAGTCGAAGATCAGCAGGACGCAGACGAATATCATGGCTGCGAAATCTGCGAACATGGACCGGAATGACGTCAACAGCACTATTCAGAGCGGCGGTGAACAGAGTGATTTGGACCAATGTGATAGCCAACATCCACAGAGGATAGGCACTTCAAGAAAAAGATTATTTCATGCGTTATTTCATTTAATAAATTGTTATTATTAACCATTGTTTTAATATGTTTATTAATTTACACCATGTATCGGCCCAGCCAATCTAAAATTTGAATATATTTACCCTGTCATTCCAAACTGCTCCGGTTCAAGATTATCGTAGAATACATGCCTTTCTGCTTCTGAAAAGCAAGAACCGACGAAAACTCCAGTTCTAGTACCTTCTAGATCAGACGGATGTAAACCAGCATCCAAAATGGCCTCGACACTTTTCTCTAGAAATATTCTCACAGAAGGGTCCATACAGTCAGCTTGCCTGTAATGAACGCCTGGAATTGAGAAAATAATTTGATGATCAGCTCAAGATGTATTATTTTACCTATTTTAGATTATAAAAGACACACAAGAATTTAAAAATAAAATGAGTAATAATAGTTTCATTGCTCACCAAAAAATCCAGCATCAAATTTTTGAATATTGGGAATTCTTCCCCCTCGTTTAGGAATTTCAGGGTGGTCGTAATCCCATCGTTGAATTTCGTCGCTGACCATGTCCACTTTGTTATAGAGATTATCTCGAAATTGATGCACATCTTTTGAAGATGGATATACCCCAGAAAGTCCTGAAAATTTGATTAAAAAAAGTATATAGGTACTTTTACACATACGCACTCATATATATATATATATATATATATATATATATATATATATATATATATATATATATATAACGGTAACAGATAGGTATAGGGAAATATTATGAAAAGTTGTTTGGAAATTGTTGGAGATTCTAAAAATAATATAATATACAGGTAGTTCCATTTGAAAAATCAAAATGGCTACTACTTTCTAATAGAAGTGGCAACACCGCATTACCGAAAATATTGTAGAGAATGTTCGACTATGCCCTCCATTGAATTTTCAAAGTGATCCGTTGTATGGTTCACCAGAAACGTCTAATGTGCCATCCACTGTGAATCACCGAGACTTTTTGTTACGGCTACTTAAGTAGCTTCTTTGGAAAATTGATGGATGTTCAGGATTTTAAATTTTCAGTTTTTACTAGAGGTAATGAACAAAAATTATACTGATTTAATAGTTCAGATTGGCCATGACCTTTTTAAATTCAACGGAGTAACCTTTTGTGTTTGCGATTTAAATCTGAATAGAAAGTGATGGCTTCCTTCTTATTAGCAAAATATTTGAAATTCTAATTTCTTATTTTCATTCAATTCTTTCAAAAACATATGCGCAATATTTGTAAATTAAAGTGTCAACAAATATAATTCTTCAATATTTTACAACCTACTATAGAATTGTTTTGTATCAATAAACTATTTAGGTCTTTGTCTTGCATCTCAAATATGATCTTCTTAAAAAATAAACAAAAACACGGTGAAATGAGAATTATAGAAATAGTTATGAAATTTCATTTGATTTGAGGAAGATTTATTTTCATTAGTATAAATTGAAATTGAATAACTAAATATGCTTACTATTCATGATATCCTACATTAGTATGTATTTCAAAACATAAAGGACTAATAAAGTGTGCCATCAATTTAATCAGTATGCTATTTAAATTTTCGAACATATTTTATGGAAATATCTCATATAATATGGAGGTTTTATTTAATCAGTTATGATTAGAAGTAACACTGATTAGCTGAAACTAGTCAAAAGCTCTTTTGAAAATAAGAGGAGGAAGATGCATGCCTGAAAAGCAACCTCATCTCCGAGGAGTGATGCATCCTATTCTAACTGACGATGCTATGGTGACCAAGTCACGTAGGCATAGCTTTTAAATCAGAAGCTTCAAGGAAGTACTCCCACCCCAAAGGTTAGACCTGGATACCAAAATGAGGAATTTCCACGTCCGGATCGGGTACAGGAGGTTAATCACCCACCTACATAGACTACACTAAAATCCAACTTGATGGAAATAAGTGATGGGGAGTGAAGGATGTCATATACTAATTGAAATCTTATAGAGTAAGTAGAGTGTCACGAAGCTCAACTAAATAATGCATAGAGTTTAGCAGAAAAACATCAATTCTCAAGAGAACATAATGAACTGAATTAACAAGTAAAACAACAACAAGTGCCAGAAGTGAAGGGCTATGGAACTCACCCTACAGATGAAGGAAGATGCAGAAAAGTGTGCTATGAAAGCACTATACAAGACAATAAAAAAATTTAACCAACAAAAATGTCGGTCACAAGCACAACAAAATAACCGCAGATAAACATCAGCTGGGATATACACCGTTGCAACAACTAAAACAAAAACGACAGATGACTCCATCTCCTCAGAGAAAACGCATAACAGCTGGAGTCAACAACCTTCCTAACAAAAGCTGATACATCATTTTTTCATGGCAAAATAGCAGAATATTTATGTCGTTCATTTTTTATAGTTGAGTGATCTTTCATTTGATAGAAACCTATTGTGTTATAAGTATATGTAAAGTGGTTTGAGTAGAGGGTTCAGGTATTTGATTCTCGAGGTAATTGTACCTGTTGGGGGAAATATGCGTGGATCGCTCGGTTTCAGTCAAGACTTAAAATTATTTCTTATTGTTGATCTAATAATTTATGTACCTAATTGAAATCCTATCAACGTAATCAAGACGCAGGCAACCAGAATCTCAAAAAAATTCGGAATTATTACAAGAAAACTAAATGATCCCTAGAGCAGGGCTTCCCAAACTTTGCGTCCCGGAATTATCCTGAGGGAGTCGTGAGGCGATCAAAATAGATTGACTATCTGCGCCGACTCGACCGAGCCGACTGCGCGTTCTGTTGGGCTGAAAATGTTTTGCCGAAAATCTGGAGCAATATGACTTGGTTAGGAACCCTTTCCTGTCGACCTCAACACTATCTACAGAGGAGGAAGAACAACTGACAGAATTGTCCTGTGACTCCAGCCTTGAGCTCCAGTACAGACAAACTGTTTGAATTTTGAAGTTCAGTTTCTCATGAATATAGTGCCATTAGCACTGTAGCATTGGAGGTTCTATTACCATTTGCATCGTACTTGTGCAAAACAGGTCTTTCTGCAGCTGCAGTACTGAAGAGCAAGTACTGATCGAAAATAAATTTAGAGAAATAGATGAGAGTGGTAATTTCCAAATTTGAGCCCCGTTTTGAAAAGCTTTGCTCAAGAAAGCAAGCACATCCTGCTCATTAGTAGCCAGCCAACAAAGTGAAATATATATCCCTTTTCAGTTTCGTTCTTATGTTTTGTGTTTTTTTCTTATTTTTTAATATAAATTATAAATATTTTGGAGTTTTTTGGTAACTTGTTACTAAGCTAGAACTACAACTGGCATCTACTTTTTAGTCAGAGGGAGCAAGGGCGTCCTCAAGAAATGGCAAATTCTCAAGGGCGTCACAGTTAGAATAAGTTTGGGAAGCCCTGCCCTAGAGTAAATCTTATACGAATGAAGTCGAATTAAACATGGCATATATATTTTATGCTGAAACTATGTTTTGCTGCTTTTTCAGCCTCAAGTTTCTCCTGCATTGAAAAAGAAGTTCCATGTCCAATAGCTATGCACTCCCTGCAACTACTTGATTTAATTTAAAACAGGTCATTGAGGCTAAGAAACGACTTGGCATTCACCGTTGACCTTCATTCACTCGAACATGGGAGGAAGGTTGTCGACTTGTGTCACAAAATAAATCTGACTTTCTCAAGAGAGCGATAGAGTGGCTTCAACTGAGTAGATCTTCTTTAGTCATTGTAGAAAGATTCAATAATAGTACTTAACACCATGTCACGTGAGAAAGGAAAATATCATAGTATACTGAAATTAAAAAGCGTAATAAATAAATCGATTGAATTGGAAGTATTAATTCATACTTGTCCATGGCAAACTGCACAAAGTACCATCAGCAGCTATGAAAAGCAAAAAAATATTCTCTATAAAAGTATGAATACAATATTTGGTTTCAGTTATTTCATTATAGAAAATCAGTTATTTCACGAATGAACTCTAGTTTGAAAAAACTTTAACCATATTTGTTTTTTTACGAAATAGTAGAGGGTCAAAGAACAAAAAACCGTTTGAAGATGATATAAATACACTGCTTTACTGACAAGATTTCATGTAAAATAGCAAACTTTCTACTCAATGGATTTTTACAAATGTTTTTTTATTTAATTCTATCTGTTCAATTTTTATTCTCATTTTGGTATATCGTTCTCAATATGGAGACGACTTTGTGTGTTTTTCTACAACGTGGATTCTCAAAATAGCAAAAATCGAGAAAATTACAAAGCTATGAAAAAACTAATTAAATATAACTTAATGCTGATAATTTCAAGGACGAACATGAATGAATTCTGCGTTAGATAAACCAAATTCATAACTCATGATGCATAATTATATCACAATGAAATATAGAACAATGGAGTCAAGTTCACAAGTTATGAAATCGGTAGTAGCTCATGATTAGTAAATTCATAAAAGGAAGAATACTGAATGGAATTTTGTCGATCTTTGATATGTATCACGCTTCTCTTCTTTGATGCACGAGTGTCATTCGGGGGAATATTTCCTGAATATGTACATGTTTTTGAAAAGGAGTGACCATAGATATGTACGATGCAATTATCGCACAGCTCTTTTCTTTCTACAATGCATTATGGTAATTAATAGCACAAGTGTATCAAAATTACCCATAATTTTGCATGACAGCGTGTTGTCAAAAACCTGCATTAGTTCATTTTCTTCTTTGGAGAAAGGGTCAGACACCGAAGTGGAGGGCCCTTTCTCTAGAATATGAAAATGACCGAATGCAGTTTTTCAAAGACAACATGCTGGAATGCAAAATTATCCGGTTATTTTGATGCACGAGTGAAATTTGAAAGAATATTTCCCGAATAAACTGTCAACTTGTCAAACTGACGTTAGTAATTTATAAATTCTTAGCTTGTCATCAATAACCGTAATATGTACTATGCTACTGTGCAATTATCGGTCTACAATGCAATTATCGCATGGCTCTTTCGCTTTCTACAATGCAATTATCGCTGTAATTTTCGATAATTGCACTCCATTTAGATGGGATTTTTGACAGGAGGGAAATATTCGCTGTAACTTTCGATAATTGCATTCCGTTTGTATGGGACTTTTGACAGGACGGAAATATTCGCTGTAATTTTCGATAATTGCACTCCATATACATGGGATTTTTGACAAGAAGGAAATATTCGCTGTAATTTTCGATAATTGCATTCCATTTACATGGGATTTCCGATAGGAGGGAAATATTCACTGTAATTTGCTATAATTGCATTCCATTCACATGGGATTTTTGACAGGAGGGAAATATTCGCTGTAGTTTTCGATAATTGCATTCTATTTACATGGGATTCTTGACAGGAAGCAAATATTCGCTGTAATTTTCGATAATTGCATGCCATTCACATGGGATTTTCGACAGGAGGGAAACATTCGCTGTAATTTTCGATAACTGCATTCCATTAACATGAGATTTTCGACCGGAGGGAAATATTCGCTGTAATTTTCGATAATTGCATTCCATTTATAAGGGATTTTTGACAGAAAGAAAATATTCGCAGTAATTTCCGATAATTGCATTCCGTTTATATGAGATTTTTGACGACTCTATGGAGAGCTCTGATGCAATACAAACGAATTAAATTTTCACTATTTCTAAATTTATATTCGTGATATTAATTTATTTTCAATATTCTCCATATTGATCAGTCAATTAGTTGAATATTTGAAAAACAATACTTTCATTCTGCATTCCATTTGAAACTATTTTCTTGAGGATATATTTTTTTCTGGAATAATTCACAATTTCTCTGAACTCTCCGGAATGGATGAAATTTTTATTGCATAATAAACGCTTAATCCGATGAGGTAGTCACCGTTTATCTCAATATAACTTAAGATGTCATTTCACAACTACGTGTAGGGCGATTCTGAATTGAGTCGCTGAAATTATTACATTTTACACTAGCGTGTGAAAACTATCAAATATTGATGAAACAATTGTAATGCTGATTCAAAAATGAAAACATTCAACATTGAGTGAAAAAACAGCTCCATCGACGTTTTACAGATAATCAACCTCAAATATTGTCTCTTCAGATTACTAGAAATGCAAATTACTAATACATGTGAAATGCCATGGTAACCATTTTTCGTATACACTATTGGGTAGTATCAACAGGTTCACTAGTATTTTCTAATCTTTCATTTTGAGAGGCCATCGCAAATTTGCAGGTTGAACAATTTTAGAGTTCGTTCGTTTTGTTCCTCCAATTACAAGCTTGTCCAACTTAGTTGAGATATTCTGGTGAGGACGAAAATGTCTGAAACAATTGTAAATAGCTGCTTCCTTATGCGGGTTATGACCTTGAAGTATTCGTAATGTCTTGATTAATCACAAAGATTATTGTGTCTTACGTTTTAGTTGGTCCTAGGTCCTGTAGATGACATTAGTTGCCTCCTTGGTGAATGTGGAGATCTTGCTTCTAAATTTGAAGTGAACAAACATCATTTCGTTTGATGAACAACTGCTTCCGTATGCGGACTATCTTCTTGACCTATTCGTAATGTCTTAGTATTTCCTTGATTAAAACATATTTAATTGATTGTAGGTCCTACAAATGACAAAAGCTACAAATATGCAGATCTTGCTACTAGATTTGAAGTGTTCAGAAAGAAGCTGTAAATGTACGATGATTTTCAAGTATGTCCATGCTATTTTATTTGTTAGCAGTGACCAATCTGTGAACCTTAATTATCATATTTTCACATTGGAGTTTTCTTGTTTTGATGTTGTCTATGTCTACTTTCTTGATCAAGATGGCTGGTCGCGTCTCTTTTTCAGTCAATATGTAATGACGAAGTAGATAATTATATTCTTTTAGTTTTTAACTTAACTTCAAAGATGTTTATTTCCTCTAAATTAATTGTTTTTTGTTTTATTTTATTGTGACCATTTTAACTTATAATGTTAGTTGATGATCATCACATTTTGTGTTCTCGATCAATAATGTTTCATAGAAATCAATAATGCTGTATCTCGATTTTTACATCTTTTGCAATCATTCTCAAAAACACAGTGAGTATTGTTACTGTAGGCCGTTATGTAGTATTTTTTGATTTTATTTTGTGCTTATTTTGTAGCTTCCCTGAAGATGACAATAATCATTGTCGAAATATCGGAAATATAGTGTTATAAGAGTACACGTTTTGCTTGCTGCTATGCCCAAATATTATTATCCTAATTGCATCCTAACTAGTCAGCAAAGACTACCCTTCTTCTATATATATATATATATATATATATATATATATATATATATATATATATATATATATATATATCTTAATTTATAATCTTATATTATATATATATATATATATATATATATATATATATATATATACCTTTATAATTTCTTCGATAAAAGATCGTACTAATAAGAGTCTAAAACTCCGGAAAATCGGCCAATCATACACGTATTGTATTTACTCATAGGCATAGTGATAATAAACTTAAATTTCAATTTCTCAGTACTCACTTACCTGTTATACAAATTTCTTCTCCAGGGGGCGGATGGGCAAGAAACTTTCCATTCAATATACCTGAATCTGTCACTTCTTGTTCCATATTGCTCTCCACGCTGTTGGGTGCCATGATTCCTTATACCTACCTAAATATTGAAAAAATAAGTTATGAATGGTGCTAAAAATTTCAAAACAATAAAATGGCCTTTAGTTTTTTGAAAGAACAACATCAATCAAAACATACCAACTATCAATTTACTTACAAACCCTTCTTTTCTCCGTTCACTTCTTTTCCCAACTTACAAAACTCAAATTCTTCAATATCATTCACTAAACTTCCCATCGCTAGCTCCAATAGAGAAAATTTAAACTCATATTTTAACTCAAATGACAAATGAATGCACAATTAATAGGTTATCAAATTGAAAATCCTACGTCATCTACATCTTCAGTACCCTAAACCCTTCACCAATCACATCCAAAACAATAATTATTTCTGGTACAGGTGCAATGTCAACCATATTCAAAATTGCTAATCATATCTTTCAGAAGATAATAATTGAGAACACTATACTACTTGGGTAAGTCTTTCTGTGGTATCCCTCACATAACCAAGCTGGATTTCAATCTTACTTCTGGATAATCGATCATATTTATACGCTCAGGGAAGAGATCATTTGGCCATAGCCTTCTGACCTTATAAAAGCATTCGATAAATTTACCAAGGAGTAATAACTGGTGCATTCATCAATCGAGGAGTCGATAAATCATACAAAGTATTTCAACCAATATACACAGAGAAGTCAAGAATAAAATGAGAATATAATGAGGACTATCAGAATGTACCCTCACAAAAAAAAATTTTTGTATGATAACTTGAATAGAATTAGATTCGGTTCTAATTGATTGGACGTAGACGCCCCGGGGGAGGAAATAAATCTTGTTTACACGATAAAGGTCGTAATTTTGGAGTAATAGAGTTGAAAGTTTGTAAGTAGGTATTTTCGAAAAAATATCTTGAATTGGATTGGTTTTGATTCAAATTGTTTAGAGTGTTGACCCCCTGGGGGAAGAAATAAATCTTGTTCAATTGATAAAGGGCGTATTTTGGAGCAAAAATTCTTTTTGGTGTGAATTGCTTGGGATTGAGTGGGATCTTGTTTTCACGATAGAACATTTTAGGACCATAGTGTTGAAACTTTGTAGGTACTTTCGCTTGATATCTTGGATGGTATTCATTTCGATTTAAATAGGTTAGGGGGTAGACCACCCGGAGGAGAAAATGAATATAGTTTACATGACAGAGGGCGCAATTTTTTTTGGATTTGGAACAAAATTCAAAATTGGATCAATAGATTTTTTCAAACTGGATACGTTTTGAAAACCTGCTTCTATAATGCAGCTCGGTGCGATAGAGTTTTCATACTATCCTGAGTTTTTGATCTTTATTTCTTTGCGCATAATTATTTGATGATAAATAAGTTTACTGCCAGCTTTTCTTTATTAACATGTTCTGGGAATTTACTGTTGAGAAATATTTTACTCGTAGTTTTATCTCTGTATACCATTTGCTCTTTAGACATAAATTTATTTCTGTACATTAGTATCCAAGAAATTTATCGTTCAGGTTTGTTCTAGTCACAAAACGTATTCGAAAAAAATGACTAATTTGAGTATTATAATCCTAAATTCAACAAAAAAATTAAATGGAATAAAATCGTAAATAATAGTAGATTTAGTGAACTGTTAAACAGTTTTTGCTCAGAATTTGACTCGTCTCCATACATTTATCATTGGTTAAGATAATAGTGAAAACATTGCGTATTATATTGTGAAAACGTACCTAGTAAACTTATATTACCTATTTTTATTGGAACAATGAATTTACTTCGAGTCTTGATTGATACTGCGGAATCATTTAAGTTGACGATCAAAATTTTGTAGGAGTTTAAGCAAGTAGAAAAAAAAAAAAAAAATTCTTCAAGTTAGGGTGACCAGACGGCTGAAGTGGAAAAAACGGACACCTCTCCCGTTACCCCTCCCCCTCACCTACGCTTCTCTATGTATCCAAGTAGACAGCGACACGATTCACAGTAAAAAAACGCACATGAAAATTATTAGATAAAGCCTCGCTAATTTTGAACACTAAGCTCAGCCTAGAGATTTTACGAAAATCTCGCTAAATTCTTCGAGCTTTAATGAAAATCTATACGCTAATTTTCATCAAAATTTTTATAAAAATCACTGGAAGCTAGAAGTTTTACCAAGAGCTGGTGAAATTCGTCAAAAACGCGAAAAATACGGACATTTTACAAAAAATACGGACTAACGGACACAGAGCTGAAAAAACGGACATGTCCGTATTAAAACGGACGTCTGGTCACCCTACTTCAAGTGGAATTTAGATGAAATATTTGGAAATAACCTTAAATTCGTAAAGCTAAATCTATGAAAGATTAGAATACACTTCATGTTTCGTTGAGACCTTTTATATCGGAATGATAACTAGTTACTTCAATAATAAGTCTCTCACTCACCTAGATTCCAAATTAAAAAAATCGTTTAATGCCTATTTGAGGACTGACGTATTCACTGACTTCTAATGTAATCCCAAGCGGTCTTCTAACACAGTGACTGTACCGCGTCCGCAGACAAAAGAACAATTCTAACAAGCTCATTCGATTTTGGTATTCATCATTCTAAATAGAATTTGAATACAATATAATTTATGAAATGAATAAAACATCATGCTGTCCACTATTTCACTGATATTCTAGGGTATGAATAAAAATTTCTATTACAGGTTTTTATTTTGTCTGGAAATCTATTCTCTATCCCTAGAATGACGGGAACCTTAACTTGTTAAACGATATAAGCTGTATTGATCATCTGCCTGTTATGAAAATAACATATGAAATGAAAATAATCATCGAATAATTACATTTTCCAGAAATGAGCTATACAATAAAATCAAATATTTTGGTCATTGCAACAAAGACAATTTATTATTCATTTTTTGACAGTTAAATATTGTAAGAGACTCGAGTCATAAAATTATCATCTAGTTACAAATCTTGTAATGAAAAATTTTAGTCAAAACATTTAAGTCGCCTCTAAAACCAACACAATCAAGTATAATTCAAATTTATATCATTTCATACTGAAAAATTTCATACTGAAAAGAAGCAATCGCTGAAATCAAGGCAACAAATGCACGTGAAGATAATTGATTTTGATGTCAGAATGTGACAGTAAAGCGCTCTGTAAACGATCAAATTTGTTTGACAAACTTGTTTGACAAACTTCACGTGTTCTTCAAGCAATGGCATAAACGATCAAACCAAAAATCAAACAAATTTGTCAAATTCTTCCTTAGTTAAGGTTTTCTCGTTGACGTGACGTGACGCGTTCCATGAAAATTGAGCAGTACGGTTTTGAATTTAGTTGTCAAAAATACCAACAATCCAATTTTTCATCAAACACTTCAAACACGTGAATTGCTTGACAAACGCATCAAACAAAGCCATAGACTATCAAATAATTTGACAAACACCTAAAATTTGACAAACAAGTTTGATCGTTTACAGGGCGCTTTATATTAGTTAATCATGTACCAAGTGAGTTATATATCCTGCCTCTCTGTGCCTTTGTAGCAGTACTGTCACCTTGGAGGAGTCAGTTAATTTCTTGGGTGATACTCTGGACAAACATCTACGGTGGGATCATCATGCGGCAAAACTACTAAAAAAAAAGAAAGACTCTGAACTCTGCTGCTTATATGTTTATCATGATCAGAAGCAAGGTGGAAGCTGCAGTTATGAGAACTCTCTACTTCGCCAGTTTCCAATCTGTACTAGCATATGGAATCATCATTTGGGGCAGTTCGTCTAGTGCTGACGAAATTTTTCTCATTCAAAAAAGGGTATTGAGAATAATGTGCGGCTTGACTTTTGTTGAATATTTGTGTCATCATTATATTAATTGAATGTCATTGCTGCTTTCATTATGTAGTCGTGTCCCCCCCCCCCCCCACCCCCCCCCCCCCCCACCCCCCCCCCCCCCCACCCCCCCCCCCCCCCACCCCCCCCCCCCCCCACCCCCCCCCCCCCCCACCCCAACACTCACATGATTCTGTATCCATCTCTTCCTCTTTATTAGAATCTAACTCATGATTGTTTGCCACAACTTTTTCAGCAAAGACTTCAGTCATCCATTTTAACTCCGGGTCTGTGTTGTACCATTCGTCTCCAGATAACTCAATGAATAATTTTTTCAAGCTATCAATTTTTTTTTATTTTATTGCATGTCCTAGTGGTATTTCGGAAAGTAAATTTGATCCAGACGTTTACGAGGCTTTAGAAGAGTTTGAAAATTTTTTGTGGGATCATCGGATCGATACAAAATTTCAGATTTTATCACAACTCCTGAAGACTTACCTCTCTTAAGAATGATTCGTATCTTACGTATCATACGAATGAAGTCGTATGAACTAATTCATACGACTTTTTTCAACCAATCTGACGCCTTTTTAATATTCACCAATGACCAGTCAGTTCCAAGTTTTCTAATTTCTCCCACTTTCGAGTAAAGTTCCCAATATTTTTCAGGAGTCTTTAAAACTGCGTGGCGTCTTAAAATCTTTTCCACCCTCCCGAAAATTCTATCCGCAGGAAGATAGGAATGGCCACGCACCGGAAATGTTACCACTATTTTTTAATCGTTTTTGGAGCTAAGGTATTAAGCCACAACATAAGCATGTGCACAATGAAACTATTTTTATTTTGCCCCCCGCATCCATCGGCAAAGAGGCGATGAATTTCTGTATTTGGGGAAAAATTAGTCATTTCTGAAAAATTTATCAGAGCCGAAGCTATTTCTGTGGCGCCCCTGCCTGCCTGATACATGAATAAAAATCCTAACAAAATGCATTTTGTCCAATATTTTTGGACAAAATGCATTTTGAATGTACAGTACGATTGGACTTAATTCAGTTTGTTTGTCTAGGTAGTTTATTACATTTAATTACACAGGGATTCACTGCACTTTGACGGTCCATATGCTTATAAAAAACATAGAGCTTAACCCAAAGAATGCAGCGCCACCTTTACCTCAAATACAGAAAATATGGACAAAATGCAATTTGCAAGTCTGCTCCTCACATAGTGATTTAAAACCTTTGGATATAGGTACTCACGAGATATCTTCATGTCAGAAGGTACGTGTTTGCGCGACGAATTTCTGCATTTTCGTTCTAAGCGGTGAATGTTGGTTCCCAATATCTTTGGCGGGAGGGGCACTCTGGGTTGTTATCCAGACAGTGTTACCGACCACGATTTGTATTGGGGAACAATTAGAAATTTGTTAATTCACTCCGAGTCAAACAAGCTGCACTGATGAGATCTAATAAGATCGAAACAGCTGTATGCAGATTTTGAGTCAGGGTGACTTGACAATTTCTATAATTCACCGTTCGATTGTGAATGCAGATTTTGCGTTTCGGAATACGTATAACCAGCTCCCTTTTAATGTTTGCTAATTTTTAAGTTATTAAAGAATTTTCCTTGTTCACTTCATGTAATGTATGGAATTGACCATGCTTAACAAGTATGTTTTTCATGATTTCATTAAAATAATGCTGTTGATCCCCTTCTGTTTAATTCAAACATAAGAAAACTGAAAAACTTGAAATAATTTGCTGTTATAGCATACAATTAAAAAAAGTTTTCAAATCAATATTGAATTCATTTTTGAGTCAAAACCCCAGCAAATTAATTGCTGCAAAAATCGTAAGAGAAATAATAATTTATGTTCTGAAATGAGATATTCTCTAGAAATTTAACAGAATATCTCATATAACTTCTTGCATCATAGCATCAGTCTAAAAAAATAATCACTAGGTAAGAAATCAATAAAATAACATAAATAGCACTAAAGTTCTAAATTATTGCACTAATTTTAAAATTATGCATTAACATATATGTTAAGTTTGTACATACAACATCAAGATTACATTTTCAAGACCGAATCCATAAAATTATGGGGAGAATTCCATACTGAACCGCTAGTTAGGTAGTTCGATGATTTAGAAAAAATTATGAAGGGGGCATATAGTATGGTCAGTCTATATCAGGGGTTCCGAAAGTTTTTATTAGGTGGCCAACTTAATAATACAACATTTTTTGGCTCGCCAAAAAAACTATGTTAAAAAATGTTTAAAATATATTTTAAAAAAATTTTTATTAGTATACTGAATTTAATAATTATAAATCTTCAATTATATATTTATTGGAACAAATAAATTATCATAAAATCACACAGTTTATCAACAAGAAATTCAAATCACTTTTAATTTAAATACAGAAATATTTTATCTATTATTTATTATATATTTATATAATAAATAATATATATAAATAATATAATATTTATATATTTGTTATCTATTATTTATTATATATTTATGGTTAAAGTTCTGTAAGAATTAAAATATTGAAATATTATATTTTAGATGTCTCTGTTGTAATATTTATCATTCTTTTCACTATTTACTTATTAATTTTTAATAAAAATTTAAAATATCGTATCGATATGGCGGGCCTAATTCACAAGCTCTGCGGAACCTATTTGGCCCGCGGGCCAAACTAAGAAAACCCCTGGTCTAGATATTCGATAGGAGCACAAAATTTTTTTTAATCTATAGGCATTCTAGAAAATTGAGTTTTATGGACTAATTTTTCGCATTTATTATCTCTCAAGAAATTCTATCTTATTATCTATGATTCAGGGGTTATAATTATTATGTACGGAAATTTGTTTAATTATGTTTTTTCGATGTTTTAATTAACGTTTGAAAGAGGAATATTTACAAAACGATGAGTTCTGTATATATGCTAATGAAAGCTGCTTATGTGTTGAAATTGATGTATAGAAATACTTTATATGATACTATCAGTGTATGATAGTTTGTGAAAAACTGCTAAGTTATGATTGTTGTCTAATTTCATAATTTTTAGATCCGAATAATTGATTAAGTCATCTTTTTTTTTCTAAAGTGCAATTCTTCAATTTTCAGTTATTTATAATCTCACAGATAATATAGTTTTGATTATCCATTATCTTCTTTGTTTCAATATCGATTTTGTAATTGTAGCTCTGCAAATGTCAATAAACGTTGACGAAAGCTAGGACATTATCTGCAGAGTATTCCTTTTTTTAACTGAATGCTTAACTACTGCATTAATATTTATTAGGATAATGTATATATATATATATATATATATATATATATATATATATATATATATATATATATATATATATATATATATATATATATATACCGGGTGTAAATGAGTGATGGGCCACCCCCATAACTTTTTAGTGGATACTTCAATTTTATTGAAATTTCGGAGGTTTATCCCTGACATAACTTTGAGTTTCTTCACATACAAAATTAATATGGCTGACTTCCGGTTTCACAGAAAACGATATAAAAATTAAAAATTCAAATGGAACACCCTATATATTTTTACATATTTTAATTCTGAGGCTTCAAATACATACATTCCATTTGTCAAATTATTTTTTCATATTTCGTAAACAGGGTCGGTCTCAGGAGCAAAGGGAACTAATGAGAATAAGATTTTCAATAATTACTTCGTTATTTAGAAATTGAGAAAACTAAGGTGTGAATCATTTTGAAGGAATTTGAAGGAGCTTTGTGATATATAGGGTGGCCCATGTATGTTTCTATTTAAAAAACGGAGTTTTGGTTCGAAAAAGAATTTAATCGTTAACAAACTTCACGAAAATGAATTTTTTGATAAATTATTACTATGGGCGATATTTTAAATCAATTATCTATGATTTAGACCACATCGCAGCCATCTACGAAAAAAAAACAAAATGAAAAACAAAATTGAAACGGCGCTAGAATTGACATTTGACAGATGGAGTATATGTATTTGAAGCCTCAGAATTAAAATATGTAAAAATATATAGGGTGTTCCATTGGAATTTTTAATTTTTATATCGTTTTCTGTGAAACCGGAAGTCAGCCATATTGATTTTGTATGTAAAAAAATTCAAAATTATGTCTGAGATAAACCACCCAAATTTCAATAAAATCGAAGAATCCATTAAAAAGTTATAGGGGTGGCCCATCACTCATTTACACCCGGTATATATATATATATATATATATATATATATATATATATATATATATATATATATATACTTATATATATATATATATATATATATATATATATATATATATATATATATATATATATATATATATATATATATATTATATATATATATATATATATATATATATAGTATATATATAATATATATATATAATATTAAATTATATATATATATATATATATATATATTATATATATATATATAATATATATATGATGAACAAAACTAAATGTGAATTTACTACTTTTAATATCACAAAATATTTAGAATAAATAAACACAGAGATTGAAATATCGGTCATTAGACCATCATCGGGCAGATTAAGTTAAGAACTGCCCGAAGTTAAGAATCTGCCCGATGATGGTCTAGTGACTGAAATTGCAATCGCAGTGTTATATTTTTCAAAATATTTTGTGATAATGAACGTAGTAAATTCAAATTTAGTTTTGTTCATCATGTTAAATTATCACGTAGTAACGACGGATTCCATCAACTATATATATATATATATATATATATATATATATATATATATATATATATATATATATATATATATATATATATATATATATATATATAATAACATTTGGGTATAGCAGCAAGCAAAACGTGTACTCTTATAACACTATATTTCCGATATTTCGACAATGATTATTGTCATCTTCAGGGAAGCTACAAAATAAGCACAAAAGAAAATCAACAAATGCTCCATAACGGCCAACAGTAACAATACTCACTCTGTCTTTGAGAATTATTGCAAAAGGTGTAAAAATCGAGATACATCATTATTGATTTCTATTAAACATTATTGATCGAGAACACTGACGTGATGATCATCAACTGACATTACAAGTTAAAAAGTTAAA
Organism: Cynegetis impunctata; assembly: GCA_030704885.1. NCBI lineage: Eukaryota > Metazoa > Arthropoda > Insecta > Coleoptera > Coccinellidae > Cynegetis > Cynegetis impunctata. The sequence continues at coordinate 1,133,355 of JARQZK010005059.1, forward strand.
ATGGTCATAATAAATTAAAACGAAACATAGTTAATTTAGAGGAAACTAAACATTATTGAAGACGCGACCAGCCATCTTGATCAAGAAAGTAGACATAGACAACATCAAAAAAAGAAAACTCCAATGTGAAAGTATGATAATTTAGGATCACAGATTGGTCACTGCTAACAAATAAAATAGCCAGAAGTATAAAAGACTCAGAGAAAGAAGGGCAACTCTTCTCTCACTCGACATTTCTTAAATGGATGTTTTTATCTAACTTTAACAAAAAGGAATAAATTTCACTAAGATGATTTAAATCAGTTTTTTTTATTTAAGCAATTTTCTGATTGTGAAATGTAAGCCATCTCCATAAACAGTCTCTTAGCAGAATTTCTCTCTCTTGTCAATATTTTGGTGTTCAAAATTCATAATATGTCCTGTAATATTCACATGTTCACTCAAAGCACATCTTTCAGGATGACACCTACAGTCACTCTTATGTGAGGTGATTCTATCCTTGAGGGCTCTAGACGTCTGACCTCAAGGATAGAGTCACCTCACATAAGAGTGACTGTAGGTGTCATCCTGAAAGATGTGCTTTGAGTGAACATGTGAATATTACAGGACATATTATGAATTTCAGTAACACCAAAATATTGACAAGACAGAGAAATTCTGCTAAGAGACTGTTTATGGAGATGGCTTACATTTCACAATCAGAAAATTGCTTAAATAAAAAAACTGATTTAAATCATCTTAGTGAAATTTATTCCTTTTTGTTAGAGTTAGATAAAAACATCCATTTAAGAAATGTCGAATGAGAGAAGAGTTGCCCTTCTTTCTCTGAGTCTTTTATACTTCTGGCTATTTTATTTGTTAGCAGTGACCAATCTGTGATCCTAAATTGTCATATTTTCACATTGGAGTTTTCTTGTTGTCTATGTCTACTTTCTTGATCAAGATGGCTGGTCGCGTCTTTTTTTTTCAGTCAATATGAAATGACGAAGTAGATAATTGTATTATTTTAGTCTTTAACTTAACATAAATTCAATAATGCTTAGTTTCCTCTAAATTAACTATGTTTCGTTTTAATTTATTATGACCATTTTAACTTTTTAACTTGTAATGTCAGTTGATGATCATCACGTCAGTGTTCTCGATCAATAATGTTTTATAGAAATCAATAATGCTGTATCTCACAGTGAGTATTGTTACTGTTGGCCGTTATGGAGCATTTGTTGATTTTCTTTTGTGCTTATTTTGTAGCTTCCCTGAAGATGACAATAATCATTGTCGAAATATCGGAAATATAGTGTTATAAGAGTACACGTTTTGCTTGCTGCTATACCCAAATATTATTATCCTTATTGCATCCTAACTAGTCAGCAAAGACTACCCTTCTTCTGTATATATATATATATATATATATATATATATATATATATATATATATATATATCTATATATATATATATATAGATATATATATATATATATATATATATATATATATAATGAAATACTACAAGTGAAGAGCCTTTTTCAATTTTCTAAACCAAGTTTAGATTCCTTGAGTATTATTTCGAACTAATGAGTAGAAGTCTAGAACTAAATTCTGAAAAAAATAAATTAAAAACTGCAATGCCCAATCAATGTTTTAGTACTTTCAGCATAAAGGTACTGATGAGTTTCAGACCTACACGTACGCTATTACTTACCCGTTCTTTGCGAAAGAGACGAATATGTCTATCAGGAGTTTTGATATAGCTCTGTCCTCTTCAGTTGAATGAGTATCTGCGAAGCACTTCATAAAATAGATGAGATCGTCACCATGTGATACACCTTGAAAAAAGTTAAATTTCTTTTATATTTATTTAAGAGATGATTTAGTAAAAGAGCTACAAAAATACAGCGGTTTATGTCTTGAAAATTTTCACAAAAGTTGTGTTTATTTGTTATTTTTATGTTGAAGTCGAGTTACCTAGTTCAGCTAGTTTCATTTATGACTATTAATCAAAACAGGGATTTATTTATTTATTGATATAACCTTCAAAATTTAGGAATTAAAGGACGTTTTAGTCAAAACAACTGTCTCTTAATAAATAATTAGAACTTCAGTGCCAATGAAAATATCAAGGTTATCCTCAAGAGATGCTTAGTTAATCAACCGAATTTTAAGGTAGAGTTTTTCAACCCTTCAGGAAACGCAGCCCTATTTTCAATTATACACTACGCCCTTTACTTTAAACCTTAAAAATTACCAAGAATACGGAAATTTATTGACTTTTGAAGACACCGATCCTATGCATTGACAACACAGGAATCCGGTGCCTCTCTATTGTTTTTGCGACTACCATGTCGGAATTAAACGGCGTTTTTCTTTGACTTGAGTCAATTAGTCCATTCATTTAAAAAAAGAAACGTTGTCATGGGACAGCAGGTAGGAACGAAGTTCCTTCGGAACTACAATTTTCGAAAACTAAACATGTGCGTGTCGGGGCACACGACAGAAGTGATAACATATACTAATCCAAGTTGAAATAAATGATTTTGAAATGTGAGAAGAGTTCTTACGAGATTGTAAATGAAAAAATCAAAGAAGCCAGGAGCTACCTCTGGGATTCGAACCCTGAAATACGGCACACCAGGGTTCAGTACTTAGACCACTCGGTCGTCAAAGCAATGTAAAATTAAGACGCTAGAGTGTATATAACGAGAGTGTAACGTATTGCCACGCTATATAATTGAATATAAACCTACAATTCGTAGTCAGTATTTTATGGAACAAATTTGTAAAGCTTTATCTTGTCATTTTCATCATGCCACATCTGATTCCTGTCCTAATCTGTTCTTTTATGCATATAACTTAAACACAATTATTTCGATGTTCCACATCTGACGTTTCCGAGTTGCTTGTACATTAACCCTCTCGGTCATGAATTAAAACTATTAGAGCGAAAAATCTGAAATTTACTGTGATGCAACTTATGATTTTTTGAAAATTGGGCACTATGGCATGTTCCCAATTGAGGACATCATGAGCTGATGGGCACTATGACATGTCCCCAATTGAGGACATCATGAGCTGATGGAAGACAAAAAATATTCAGAAATATGTTCAGAGGGTAAAATATTAATATGTTTTATTAAAATAACATTACAGGGTATGGTATTTCATGAATGGTCCATTGTCGAAGTACTAAAATGTATAAAATTTAACTTTTGCAGAAATAAAATAAAAGTGCTGTTATATCTACCTAGATGTTGCGTTTACCGCTAGTTCACAATGTCCTCAAATTAGGACACCACACTTTCAAAAATCGCTGATTACAATATGCACAAAAATCACCAAATACAATTACTTTGGAACAAGTCTACACTTATTGTGGTCTAAAGAATAAATATAAACAGTAGAGCGCTACACTGCTGTCACAGCTACCCTACGGAAACCTATATTTCAAATGAATGAATTTTTTTTTCATCAGCTTGTAGATGGCAGCACATATATTCATTTGGAAGTATATGATGTCCACAACTGAGAACAATGTGACAGAGAAGTAAGAGCAAGCGGCACTTCATAGGAAAAAATCCAAAGTAGGTTGTCCTCAATTGAGGACAAGGTGAGCGAGAGGGTTAATTCATGAGTACATACTATGCATTGGCGATTGACGTGACGGAGTGTGATCAGAAAGAGAAGGGATGAGAGAACGGAAAGAAAGAGGGAGGAAGAGAAAGGTATACAATATTCGCTTGTGTGTACTAAAAGCGTGACATTCGTCAATCTATTTCCGTCACACTTTTAGTCTCTCATATTTTTCCGTTTGGTCCCGCAGCGAAAGGAACTCCGTTCCAATAATATTCCTCTTGGATATGCTCGATAATCCCCTACACCCTTTAGTGTGATCGCGCCCCTCTAGGGGGGCAAGCCCCATATTTTAAGAATCGCTGCATTAAGGGGTTAGTGTTAACGATTCAAATTATCAATTAAACAACTGTCGATATGTGAACGTAGCATAAGGAACCTGTTGAAGTAATTTTATCAATATTCTCCACTTACCCAATTTCTCGCTCGACCCTGTAATGATTTCCGAAAAACTATGTTTGCCTCTGTAGTTGAATTGATAGTGGAACACTTCCGACTTTGCAGCTGCAGCATGAAGTCTTGTACATTTGTCTTGATCAACTATGAATAGTCGGTGTCCCATCAACTGAATATAAGAATAGAATATAAATTTATTCACTATCGATAACTACGTAGCAAGTCAATACAATCAAATCTCAACTTAATACAAATAATTGATTGTAAAATCTCATAAACATCACAAACAAGCATATTTAAATGCATATTAAAATAAAAATCACAAGCATATTCAAATATACATAGAAATCACATGTAACATGTAAATCACATGTAACAGGCGCTCAAAAGTCATTTGACATAAATTCATCTACAGCTTTCCAGTAAGATTTTCTTTAGTGTTCTCTTGAACTTTGCGTTGTTCAGATTCTTGTAGTTGAAAGGTAGCTTACTTGTGTTCATGAAAATAAGTCAGACACTGCAGAATGTAACAACACGGCAAGGTCAACATCCCTAGCGTCCTGAAAAGATCTCTACAGCTCGTTATCCAGGACACTCCAAACAACGCTCGTACTGCTTCCTTCTGCTTCAGGAACATCCTAACACTCCCGTGCGAGGCTCCCCAAAATATGATACCATACGTAGCCAAGCTGTGTAAATTGGCATAATAGGTAGTCAACGCTTGTCTCATTCCCATCATGTGTTGGATCCTGCGGATACTGAAAATAACTGCACTGAGCTTCGTGCAAAGCATCCCAACATGTGCTGACCATATCAAAGAACTGTCCAACGTAAAATCGAATAATTTAACCTGGTCTGGTTCTTTCATTATTCTTGTTGAAGCTGTTAGTATTTGGGTCTTTCTGATGGTGAGGGATAGATTGTTCGCAGTTAACCAAGTTTCAGCATCTTGGATGGCTTTTTCTGTATGTACCCTCAACTCCCTCCTAGACTTTACTTTACTAACTAAAGTTGTATCGTCAGCAAATAGTTCTTAGGATGTGATAGAAGAATATCCTAATTAGTAGAGGTTTTATTTTGTGACTTACATTAATCAATTTCCTAATATTCTGTCTAGTCACCAGTTCATCGCCAAGATATTCTTTCTTAATTTTTTCACTGACATCATTTATCATGGAAGGTTTGACAGTGAAATTGTAATGCAGGATATGAGGCATCACTTCGTTCCAATGCTCATTTAGATATTTCAAATTGTCCAGATCGTAGTAATCTGAAAATGAATTTAAATGATACAAAACGTAGAGAACAATCAATTCATTAAAAATATACTAGTTGATCAGAAAGTCTTCCAAAGGAGCTGGTTATATGTATTGCGCGACGCCAAATCTGTATCCACAATTCAACAGTGAACTAACGAAAATGTCAAGTCACCCTGACTGAAGATCTGCATGCACCTGTTTCGATCTAATTAGATCTCTTCGGTGCAGCTTACTTGACACGGAGTGAATTGACGTTTGTTTATTGTTCTCTAATACAAATCGCTTCCGAACTAGTATTCATAACAACCCATAGCGCCCTCCGCTAAAGAAATTGGTAACCAACATATATTCCGTCACGAGAACAAATACTTCCTGATATGGAGGTGTCTACTCTACAACAGAGCACATTTACTTGGTGTTTAAAATACGCCACTGCTGCATACTAGACATCTTAATCTCTGGAAGTATTTGTGGTCTAGACAATTCTGCATTTTCAGTCTGAACAGTGAATTTTTGGTTCCCAATATCCTCGTCGGAGGGCGCTTTGGCTTGTTATCCATACAGTAGTGCGGTCACCATTTGTATTGGGGAACAAAACAAAATATTTCAAGTAAATCCGAATCAAGTAAGTTGCACTGAAACGAATAAATATTAATTTTCACTATATATATATATATATATATATATATATATATATATATATATATATATATATATATATATCTATATATATATATATATATATATATATATATATATATATATATATATATATATATATATATATATATATATATATATATATATATATATATATATATATATATATATATATATATATATATATATATATATATATATAATATATATAATATATATATATATATATATATATATATATATATATATATATATATATATATATATATATATATATATATATATATATATATATGTATAATATATATATTATACATATATAAACATAACAAAATCTACACATACCAAAGCCACTACATAACCCCTCTTGAGCGGTGTGTGAAAAAATATAAGGGACATCATTGATAGCTTTTTCTTCCATGAGCTTAATTGGGTGCTTTGGCAATACAGGATCTGATGCCCATTCATCAACAACAACGCCAAATGGAGAGAAGGGATTGGAGTACCAAGGCTAAAATGAAATTAGATGAAAGAATTGTCTCACTCACTTACGCATACGCGCGCGAGTTTACAAATGTGTTAAACTTTGTATTTTTTTAGGATTGTATAACTCAATAATTACTTGATTTGTATATATATATGTATGTATATATATATATATATATATATATATATATATATATATATATATATATATATATATATATATATATATATATATATATATATATATATATATATATATATATATATATATATATATATATATATATATATATATATATATATATATATATATATATATATATATATATATATATATATATATATATATATATATATATATATATATATATATATAGGTATATATGTATGTATGTATGTATATACACCAAGTGTTAAAAAACAACGTTCCAGGGAGCTAATTCTAGACCTCAAAATAAGTGAAAAGTTTCATATAAATATAGGTCCGCCAATGCGCCGTTTTGGAGATATAAGCGATATTAACTACTATCTAAGATATTCGATTTATTTTTGACTTCTAGTATTTTACAAAATATATTTCATATAACCACCGTCCATTCCAATGCAAAAGTACATCGTTGCATGAAGGAATTTATACCTACTCTTCCGAAAAGACATGGTTGTGTTCGGATCGTTTACAGGATAGTTCAATTCGATGTTGCAACTCTTCGATGTTATTTACTGACGTTGCATACACTGAACTTTTGAAATAACTCCGAATGCATAAGTAGGATTCAAATCGGGAGATCTAGCCGGCCATGGCACTGGGCATCCATCTTCTGGGAAATGTTTGATCTAAATTTTTCCTCACGACAACAAAGTGAAAGAGAGTGAACAACTCGAATTGGATGCAAAATAATCAATAGAAGTACGTAAATGTCATATGAAAAGATAATGTTTGATGCCAGCTGTTAGTTTTTTTCATGAACCGACTGACAAACATTTCTTTTGTAAGTTTAGTAAATAAGGCATCTGACAGATGAAAATAAATCGAATATCGTATTTGGTTGCACTAGTAGTTAATTTGAAAACCGAAAATCGCTTATATCTCCAAAACTGCTCATTTGCGGACTCATGTTTATGAAATTTTTTTTACTTATTTTGAGGTCTTGAATCAAGTATTGAAACGTTATTGTTTAGCACCTTGGTATATATACAGGGTGTTTCCTAAATGATTGTCAATATTTATGGGGGTGATTTTTGAGCCCATTTTAAGAAAAAAATTTCATATGAACATATGTCCTAAACGTCTTATCTTTTGAGATACAGGGTGGTAAAATTTTCAAAAATAAATCATTAATTATTAATATCTACAGTCAGTGGCAAGCCACTGACTTCTCTTAAAATGAAAAAAAAAATTTAATCTGTATTCAATTATGAGCAAATTTGATGAATTTTTTTGGTCCGACGGACGGATTTCATCTAAAAACATAAAATCTACGTACGTCTCTGCAAGGTGATATTGTCATATGTATGATGTAACGATATTGTTATGATCATGCAGAGAAACGGTTTTTATTTTTTTAAGCGAAAACCGTGCATCGGATGGAAAAAAGTCAGGTGATCAACTTTGGTGAGAAATGATTGAGAATTTCAAAAATAATTTTTATTTTAGGAAAAATTTGTAGCGTACCATCAATGTCTGCCAAAATAGGCAGGTCAAATTACGAACGAACGCCACTGATGGAAATTTACAAAAAAATGATACATAAAAAAATGCCTCTTGATCCATAGTACATGCATGACAAATTTCATTAAAATATCTGAAGTGGTATTGTAGATATTAATGATAAATGATAAATGATTTATTTTTGAAAACTTTACCACCCTGTATCTCAAAAGGTAAGACGTTTAGGATATATGTTCATATGAAATTTTTTCCTTGAAATGGGCTCAAAAATTACACTCATAAATATTGACATTCAATTAGGAAACACCCCGTATATATATATATATATATATATATATATATATAAATATATATATATATATATATATATATATATATATATATATATATATATATATATATATATATATATATAATATATATATATATATATATATATATATATATATATATATATATATATATATATATATATATATATATATATATATATATATATATATATATATATATATATATATATATATATATATATATATATATATATATATATATATATAGAATTATTTTAAAAATATAAATAAAAAAAAACAAATTGATTAATATATATATATATATATATATATATATATATATATATATATATATATATATATATATATATATATATATATATATATATATATATATATATATATATATATATATATATATATATATAGTATATATATATATATATATATAATATATATATATATATTACATATCGTGAAATATGTAATTACTTGGAAATTGCGAGTTACAGCCACAATCTGTTTTCCTGGTCTTTTACGAAGACATTCTATCATGTCCTTCGTGTTGCTTGTATTGCAGCCAAGAATTGCCGCTGTTTCTTTGCTTCGGTTAAGTGGTGATTCCATTATTGTCCACGGACTCAACATGCATCCACTGTTCGAAACAGCTCTATGAAATAAACCTAAAAATAAAAGATTTTAAACTCTAAATGAGAGATTACTTCAGAATATATGGAATTTTGCTCAATAATGAAACTTTTGAATCAATATCCTTCAGAATATATTATACCTAACCATAATTACTAACCACAATTAAAAAGTTCAAATTATTCATTTGGCAATATTTCAAACACTAAAAGTTTTAGAGATATACAACCTCATAAGTCATAAAGTATAAGATATATATATATATATATATAATATATATATATATATATATATATATATATATATATATATATATATATATATATATATATATATATATATATATATATATATATATATATATATATATATATATATATATATATATATATGTGTGTGTGTGTATCTGTTGAATGCATAAAACTGCGTTTTTTGAAATGTAACTCGACTTCATGCAAATTCCGGATTCCCCGGAAGTGACAGAATCTTTCGAATTTTACATAGAACACTCAGTATATTTTTAGTTTGTTGACTCCATATGACATTCAAAATACAACCTTATATTATTTGTTACTGTTCGTAACAATTTTTTTCGAAATAATTTTTTATTCTATAGACATAGAGCTATGGATACGTTCAATGTTTGATAACTTTATAAAGAAATAAAAAAACTAACTTTTCACATGTTGAAATAAAAATCTTTTGTGTAAACGCGTTTCGTCATAACATTGACTTCATCTCGTCCTAAATTATGGTACTACAAAACAATCTATTTATACGAAAATTGAATATAACAGTGGGGTTCCTAGAGAAACTGAATAACAATAAGCAATTCATTCAGAGTTATTAGTAGGTACATTGAACAGATTGAGGAGAAGAGAAGGGTTTACTTCAATCAGGTCGTTAACTAAGTTTCCGGAATTTTTATATTTATTGATGTATAGGGATTCCCAGCAGTTGCTTTTGTGGAGACTATTTTCAAATTGTAATATATTATAATTGTGATTGAAGGTATGGTTTTCTTGAGTAAGATGGCACGCATAATTAGAGTCAGTTTTCTGCTTAATATAGCTACGTTGGTGTTCGTGTATTCGAGTTTTGAAATTTCTAATAATTGTATGTCCTATATAAAATTTTTAACAATCGTTACAGTCGAGTCTATAAACACCAGTACGTTAATATCTAGGAATTTTTGATTTGTTGTTTTTAATCAATTTTCCAATGCTATTATTGGTTTTATATGGAATTTTGTTTATGAATTCAATTCAAAAAAATGTTTCATCTATGTGAGGTTTGATTTTAAAATTTTTATTACTTTTTGTTTTCAAATAACAACATAGTGGCTCGTCGAGAAAAAAAAAGAAGCATTTTATTGCGATTCATTTGATACCGCACTCTATCAGGTCGCAAGAACTGAAATTAGTTACTTGAACGTATCCATAGCTCTCTAGAATAAAGATTTATTTCAGACAACAAATGAAAATAGTGTGACAAACCGTAACAAATGAAACATGGTTGTATTTTAAATGTCACATGGAGACAATAAACTGAAAATATACTAGGTGTCCCATTTGAAAATCGAATATTTATGTAGCTTACGGTAAATTCAAAATTTGCATGAAGTTGAGTTACTGTCAAAAAATGCAGTTCTATTCATTGAACAGATCCTTCTAATTTCAATCTATTATATCCGAAAACAAAAAAGTTATAAGGACGAGCACCCTTCCGTGGACTTCCGGTATATGTATATATATATATATATATATATATATATATATATATATATATATATATATATATATATATATATATATATATATATATATATATATAATATATATATATATATATATATATATATATATATATATATATATATATATATACCAGGGGCGGCTAGTCAAAGGAGGCTAAGGAGGCTAAGCCTCCTCAATAATATTCCCTGGATCACTAATATATATATATATATATATATATATATATATATATATATATATATATATATATATATATATATATATATATATATATTATATTGGATAGTCAGCATTCAGCATATTCATATTAATCAAAATCATATTATTTTATGCACCTACCTTCCTTTCAACCTACATTATATAACATAATTTATTAATTTAGATAGAAGGTATTTACATTTACTGCATTTCATTCATTACAAGATTTGTGGCAACGCTGCGGAAGGCTTAGAAAGGTATATTCTCAACGTTCATTATGCCTGCCACAGAAAAGCAAACAACGGTGCAAATACTCCGAATGAATATTTCATTGCAATAGAAGAGCAAAACACATGTAAATGGCAACACGGATAGGAACCCAGTCTAATACAATGTCGACCAATCACAACTATAGAATTTCGCGTGACATCGAGTGAATTCGTTGAAAAGCTGAATCGTAGTGTGATCGTAGTTACTAATGGCAGCGTGTTTACTTATATTGCTCGCGTATTGTTTTAAAAAGTTAATTTCAAAAATTTCAATGGTGACTTAGTGGAATATTTGTTATCCCATAACTTTAGTGCACTAAGTTATGGAGATAAAGTTTTGATAAAAACATTGCGACCTACCCCTGAATTAAACAATTTGGTGCAGCGTAACAGACAACAAAACCGCGGTTTTAATACAAGGAATTATGAGAGACATCCTTGCCTAACCGGATCACAGGTAAAAAATAAATTATTTTGTTGGCAGTATTTACTTTTTACTAGTGAAAATGTCTCTGTTTGGGGCCGCTTAGGATTTGAGGATTTAATTCTATACCTAGTTGAAAGTGAGGAATTTTTCACCAATAAAGTAACTTTAAATACAGCACGCGGATTAATATCTTACTTACAAGATAAGGAATTTATATATTTTTTAAACATCTTTAAATTAATTTTTGAACAACCAGAAATAGTTTTTCAAATCTTACAGCACAAGTTTTCAGATGTAATTTACTCACGAAATCGGCTCAAGTTTCCTTTGGAAAAAATTTCCGAATTTCGTGCAGAAGTTTATTTTAAAAAACTATTTTCTGTATTTCAAACTACTGATGATACGACTCAATTTAGCCCAAAACGAAAGAAATTCAGTTACGCAGATATGGAGCTTCACTATAAGCAAATATTTTATGAAATTTTGTATACTATTAGGGGTCAAATAGAAATAAGGTTCTCTGATTTGAAAGAACTGCATTTCTTCGACTTACTCAATAAAAATTTGCTAACCGGATTTTCGGCTAATTTTCCAGATAACCTTTTGGAAAATTTATGTCAAAAATACACTTTTTTTTGATAAGGTGGCCATAAAAAGTGAACTGTGTGTTGTTTATAATGACAATGAAATTTTGGGGCAAAATGAAAATCATGTGAGGACTATTAAATACCTTTTTGATAATGATTTGAATCAAGATTTACCCCAAGTTTATAAACTCTTATGTCTAATTGTTTCTATCCCGGAGACATCGGCTTCCGTAGAGCGCTCGTTTTCCACTCTTAAGAGAATTAAAGCTTATTTACGAAATTCAATGAGCCAGGATCGTTTGAAAAATATTAGTTTGTTGTCTATTGAAAAGGAATTGGTAAAACTTTTGGCGAAAGACAAAAAATTTTATGAGGATATCATAGATCATTTTGCTAACGTTAAAGATCGCAGAATCCCGCTAATCTTAAAAAATATATAATAACTTTTTATTTGCTCTCACCAGCTGTTAACAAATTCGTTAAGTAGGTGGGTAGGTACCTATTTTGTGAAAGAAAAAAAAATTTGATGAATAGATGAATTGATTAATTGGCTGAGAAGAGTTTTTGTGAATATTGTAAATAGGAGTTCTAGGTCTCAAGGTGGACACTCGAAAGTGAAAACAAATTAATAGCTTAGGGTGCTTGTTTTACTTTGATTTTCTTTAAATTATAAGGCGGTTGACCTTGAAATCCTAAAAATTTTCGCCTATGGTGTATTTTTCAACACCTCTTCTAGCCTCCTCAAACCAAAACCTCACGAGCCGCCACTGATATATACATGTATACTAATGAAATGATTATTTGTTGTCACTCTTCCACCCACCTTTAGATTTCGATGACATCGAGTGAAAATGTACACTTGCTGAACCTGCAGAAGTACTTATGAGAGTTATCGAGTTAGGATTTCCACCAAAGTACTGTACATTTTCCTTAATCCATTTCAACGCCATTATTTGATCTTTCAGTCCCATATTTCCTGGCACTACATCATTTTCGGTACTCAAGAATCCTGTAAATAAGTTTCATCAAAATACTGTTTTGTTATTCAAATGCAGTTATACGAGAAAAATATTACAGTTCCAGTTTACACTGGCGATGCGTAGGAATTTTGTGATATTATTCTCGCCAAATGAAAATATGAGGTTTCAGTTAATTTTTCTCATGGTATAACAACAGAGGAAGACAAGTATTGATAATTCGTTCAATTAATCATTTTCATCTTTATTTTTCATTGAGGCTACTCATCAAGTATTGCCAAAGATGGTCTAAATGAAGATTGTGAGAAAGATATAGAACGAGTACTACTTGCAAATGTTTTTAACTCACCTAGAGGACCCAACCTATAATTCAAAGTAATCACGACCACGTCCCGGTCAAGAAGGAAGTGTGGCTGATATGAAGAACCACTGCCAAACATGAAGCACCCTCCATGGATGTAAACTAGCACGTCCAAATTAGCCTTCAACTTCGGAGTGTATATGTTGACGTATAAGCAGTCTTCCTCTCCTGTAATGACGGCTATTTATATCTAATTCACATTAAGCTAGTATGAGAAAATTTTATTCGTTTAGCGTATGGCCTATTCACATCACAAAAGTAACATGACATACATAATTATATGAAGCATAGAAAAATAAAGACAGGAAATTTCATTTTACAAAGAAACATCTAAGTCATTGCATCCTTGGTCGCTATCTGGAAGTCAGAGGTGTCACCGGTGTAGGCCCTCAGTGTGTCTTCAACAATGTGGCGGATTGTTTGCCTGTCATCTCCGCAGTTACACCTGGGGGACAGGTTTTTACCCCATTTAAAAAGTGAGTCAGCACATCTCCCACACTTGGTTCTAATTCTGTTAAGGGCTGAACATTTTTGCGGGGTTTGGTCGAATCCATAGGGTTCTCTGGATATGCAAGGCATGTTGTGTTAGACCAGTGGAGCGTAGTACTCCTATTTTTCTCGCTAGTGGGCAGTTATGTCAAAATCGGCATCATGCAGATACTTTCCTGTTCTTAGAGGAGGATAACTTTCGAGGGTGAGGGTATTGGAATGAATCGGTAGTTGAGGATTATTCATGATCTTCTTGAATTCCCTGACAAGAGCGAGCGTGCTCTCTGCGAAGGCGAGGAGGGGCTATGTGACTAAGCGTAGGAAGCCAGAAAGAAGGTTTGATCGTATCTGTAATAAGCCGCATTGTGTGATTGAGCTGGACATCAACCTGGCCAGTGTGAGCGCTATTAAGCCACACCGGGGAGCAGTATTCAGCTGCTGAATATACTAAGCCCAGGACTGAAGCTCTCAGTGTGGATGGTGATGATCCCCACGTGGTGCCGCATAGTTTCTGGAGGATTTTAATATGCGTTTTGATCTTGGCTGCTGTTTTCGACAGGTGTTCTTTAAAACTGAACGTTCTGTTTAGTGTAACCCCTAGATATTTAGGTTGTTTATTGTGTTTAAGTGGCATGCCTTCAAAGTATATTTGCAGTATGAGAAAATAATGAAGATTCATACTTGCCTATACAAATAATGATACAAGTCCTTTTTATAAGTAACGAAGTATTTGTACTTCATGAGACTTAACTGGAACATAATGAACTTACTGAAAATGCCTATTCTGGAAACAAATTCGTGAAAATTTCTTTACCTTGAACTACCATTCAGTCATAGAAGTCCTTATATTAATCGCTCATTTATTTCTTTTTTTTTATTGTATGTTTTTATAAATTCATGTAATTTGGTGATTATTAATAAAAACTACTACTACTACTACAAAAAAAAAGAAACCATGGCGTGGTCAGAAATGGTATCATTCAAAATAACGGGTCCTGAAGTAGTTTTGATACCGCCCAAGCCAAATGTCGTCATGAGTTTGACAAATGAGGAGCGAGTGTTCGCCGTCGAGAGCTACTTTTACAATGGCCTTTCGGTGGTCGCCACCCAATGTGCCTGCTGAACTTGGTTCAATATTCATACCAGGAGTCCCGTTCCTGGCCAGCAATCTATCGTTTCGTGGGTATATGCATTCAGAGAAAGTAAAAGTGTGGCAAAAAATGGGCCTCGAGGTTAAGGAACTTCCAGAACCACATAAAACGTCTAGAGGATGAGGCTGTCGTTTTTGCGTTCTCCCCGGCGTTCGCGGTACAAACATGCAGATGCTATGAGGATTTATGCTCGCACTCTGAGATGAATTCTTCACGGCGAACTCAAGTTTCATTCCGAACTTGCTGCGGCTAAAGAGCTTTCTGAACTGCATTTGAAGAGCTCCCTAACTTGACACACGACGCCCTCGTGTTTTTCAGAGATGGGGCCAATTTCCATATTTTCGGCTGCGTAAAAAAAACCAAATATTGTTCGAGTGGTGCCAATCCCTGCCAACATCATAAGAAGCCATTTCATTGTAGACGTGTTACTGTGTGGTGTGTATTGTCCAGAGTTGCGATAATTTGGTCTTAATTTTTCGAGGAAGAATAAAACACTGTTATTGTAAATGTAGTTCGCTACAGAGAAATGATTGAGGCATTTTTTCTCCCAAAACTTGAGAAAATAGAACATTTTCGTCTAAATGCACGAAAGAGTGGAGCGAAATTTCAAAAAGCGGGTGGATCAGTGTATCGCTAATGAAGGCCGCCATTTGTCTGGTGTTATTTTTAATCAGCTTTTTTTTCTGCCTGTATATCGCTCGAGAAAAGCTCGTAAAATTAAAAAGAAGTGATTTGACATATTACCACTGAAAAGATCTAATAAGATCGGAACAGCTGTATACAGGTTTTGAGTAGGGGTGACTTGGCATTTTCTATAATTCACTTTTTCATTATGAATGGATATTTCGCGTCTCGGAATACATATAACCAGCTCCCTTGCACTTTATGTGCCATAGGAATTGATTCTCCTCATCTAGCTTTTCAACAAAATCTAAGATTTAGGAGTACATCCACATAGATGGCTAGAATTCACCTTTATCTAGAGCTAATTAACACGCTCGAAATATGATGAAATAGAAGCAAAGGAAGTAAATTGCTTTACTCCTTCTTCTTTCTCTTTGTCCCCAATTATACCTCACGGTGTTGGGTCTTTTATCCATCTCTTAAAGGTGTTCCTGTCTCTCGCAATTCTCCTTATTTATGTGGTGGTTTTGCCTCTTTTTCTTGCCATTTCCTCTATTGATTATTCCTACTGGATTCTCGGTCTGCCCCATTTTGTTTTCTTCCTTCGGGTCTCATATTGAATATTTTCTTGGGTATTATTTCTTCCTCCATAAGAACCAAATGGCCGTACCAACTTAGCTGTTTTTCTTCTATTTATTCTACTGGAGGTTTTACTTCTATTTCGTCTCTTACGCTTCTGTTGCGTATTCTATACCTTCTAGTTTTTCCTATCATCTTCCGGAGGTATCTTATTTCTGCAGCAGTTATTTTGGAATTATGCTTATCCAGCATCGTCCACGTCTCTGACCCGTAGTTGAGTGTCGGCGTGTAAATGGTTTTGTATAGTTGTAGTTTTGTTTTGGTCCTTATTTCCTTCTTTCCTACTATGGTATTGTTTATTTGATAGTAGACTCTACTTGCTTTGGCTATTCTGTTTCGTTTTTCTCGATCAAGTTTGCTTTACTACAAAGAAATATAAATTCTGAGACTAATGATCAAGATGCAGGGGAGACAACTTATGACTCGAAGTCATCAGGAAGTGATGCAGGTGCTCGTAGCAAATCTTTGAAAGCAGAACGCGGAAGGAAAAGAAATTCAGAGTGTCTATTAGTGAGGTCAGTACAGTCAAACTCAATATGTTGAGTTTCACTATTTTTACTATATCGTTCCAACCTTTTAACTTACCGCGAAATGGTTCATTCTTGTTGCCCATAAATATTTGGTACTGTAAGCATTCAATTTTAGTATTTGCTTTCCAAACTCCACTCCATGGTTTCAGGGGTAGAGGTTCCTGAAATTATTATTATTATAACTATTGATGAGGTGTATGTTTGATGAAAAAGATATTCGGACTCTCGTGGCCAAATGGTATTTTTTTTCGGTAAACGGTCTATGGAAGTATATGCACGTCGATCTGAACTACAATTTAAAAATAATGACTTTCATACAGGGTATTTCAAAAGAGCGTGACATATCAAAGTTATATTTTTTTTAATGGAACACCCTGTATTTTCTTGCATTTTTGAATTACTTGAGAAAAAATAAGCTAACTTTGCTGAAGTGTGCCTATCCCTAGCTCTCTCTATTTATGAGATATTCAACTTTTTCTCAAAATGTAAGGCGGTCGAAAAAATTCAATATCATTTGAATTAGCCAAAGCAGGTGTACGAAATTTAGAAAACCCACTCAAATCAATTTCAGCTAGTTACTGTAGCATGAGTGAAGAACCAATAGTATACAGTGTGTTTCATACTATCAGGAACACTTACCGTATATTTGAACGTCAATAACTTTGTTATTTCAAATGGAACACCCTATATTTTTCCGCTTGACATGATGCACCTTTTTATTTCCTTTTGAACCATATAATACATCCCTATACCTAAATGTGATGTTTCAGAAATTATCGAAGCCTTTTCGAAATCCTATGAATTTTTTGAATTAACATTATTTCATCTAGTAGTCTGATGTCATATACTTGAGTAATACATTAAAAGTTTGAGCTTCAGGAGTAAACAAAGCCTTTACGATGAGATTTTCAACTAACATTCATCAACCGACAGATGTCGAATACTGAAGAATAAATCTTCAATATTATTAGTAAATTGAATTTGAACACTCTTAACAGTTGATTTTCTTTGCAGCATTGTTGTATCAATCCAACTGTATCTACTATTTTTAGGTTAACTGGTTTTTATTGAAAATGAAATATTACTTGAAGATTAAAGTTTAAGGTTAAATTAAAAAAATTATAATAAATGTTCGACATAACCACCATCTACTTCAATGCAGCATCTAATTCTTTTTTCGAATGAGTTTCTGATATTTTTTAACATATTTGGAATTACGGTTTGGAAGGCATTTCTAATTCTCTCTTTCATATCATCAGGAGTAGTGGGTGGTGTACTGTATACAATATCCTTTATATATCCCCATAAAAAAAATCCAAGGGTGTGAGATCGGGCGATCTCGCTGGCCAGTTATAAGGACCACCTCTCCCAATCCATTTATCTGTAAATTTTCTGTCCAGATAATTCCTAACAACACGATTGAAATGTGCCGGAGCACCATCTAATTGTAGCCACATCATCTGTCTCACATTCAAAGGAATATTTTCCAGAAGATTCCAAAATTCTGTTTTCATGAATCTTAAAAATTTCCTTCCATTCAGATGCCCGTCAAAGAAATAAGGACCAATTATGGTGTCTCCTATGAATCCACCGAATGAGTTAACACTCCACCGCTTCTGGCGATCGACGGTTCGAAATAAATGTTTGTTTTCGGTGTCATAATAATGAAAGTTATGTCGATTAATCAGACCATTGTTATGAAAGGTTGATTCATCTGTGAATAAAATATGTTCAAAAAAGTTCATCTCTTCGCCAACTCGTTCAAGATACCATAAACAGAAATCTAGCCTACGTTCAAAGTCCCTTCCATACAGCTGTTGATGCAGCTGAATGTGATATGGATGATATTTATGTTTTCTAATAATTCTGCTTACACTCGATTGAGTTATACCTGTTGCATTAGCAATGGCTCTAGTACTAGTATTGGGATCTTCAATCACAGATTGCAAAACTTCGAAATTGTGTTCCTCATTACCAGTAACTGGTTTCGATATCTCTCGAACAGTGTTATCGATACTACCTGTTCTTCGAAATCTGTCTAATAATCTCTGAAATACATTTTTGCCAGGATGTTCTTTATCTGGGTACTTCTGTGCATAAACCCTCGACGCTAATAAGCAATTTTCATAACACTCTCCAATGGTTAAAATCATGTTAATTCTTTCTTCAAGTGTGAAACTTTTCATTTTACTTCTCAGCAGGACGAATTCAGCACAAACTTATGACAGAATATTGCTATTTGACAGGAGCCTACTTAGAACAACAACTCAACAGGGTTTAATGTATTACTCAAGTATATGACATCAGACTACTAGATGAAATAATGTTAATTCAAAAAAGTCATAGGATTTCGAAAAGGCTTCGATAATTTCTGAAACATCACATTTAGGTATAGGGATGTATTATATGGTTCAAAAGGAAATAAAAAAGTGCATCATGTCAAGCGGAAAAATATAGGGTGTTCCATTTGAAATAACAAAGTTATTGACGTTCAAATATACGGTAAGTGTTCCTGATAGTATGAAACACACTGTATACTATTGGTTCTTCACTCATGCTACAGTAACTAGCTGAAATTGATTTGAGTGGGTTTTCTAAATTTCGTACACCTGCTTTGGCTAATTCAAATGATATTGAATTTTTTCGACCGCCTTACATTTTGAGAAAAAGTTGAATATCTCATAAATAGAGAGAGCTAGGGATAGGCACACTTCAGCAAAGTTAGCTTATTTTTTCTCAAGTAATTCAAAAATGCAAGAAAATACAGGGTGTTCCATTAAAAAAAATATAACTTTGATATGTCACGCTCTTTTGAAATACCCTGTATGAAAGTCATTATTTTTAAATTGTAGTTCAGATCGACGTGCATATACTTCCATAGACCGTTTACCGAAAAAAAATACCATTTGGCCACGAGAGTCCGAGGCGTTCAGCGTGACTCACCCTGTATAATATTATATATTATATATAATATATATATATAATATATATATATATATATATATATATATATATATATATATATATATATATAATTATACACGCTGATATTTAAGATTGTTCAAACTGTGTTGTGAAAAAATTTGTTTCAAGGCTACAAATTGTTAAATATAAATAACAGTGATTTTTTCTTGAATAGCTGACAATTCCGCAATTACCTGTATCTTTCTCATAAATATATTCAAATTGAATTATTTACCTGAGAAGCAATATGATAAAGCGTCTTGTCTCTTATATTTTGCAACAATTTTCAATCTTTTAACAATCTAACTTTTCATTGTGTTTGGAAAATTTCACGTTCATCAAAACGTGACGTGATCTGGTCATCTAGATTACATATCATGTGAATTGTTTCTAATATAATTCATTAAAATATTACTCTGACTGAATTTGTAAAGATATTTCAGATTTCGGAACAAGTGTAATTAATTGTTACATAAACTCCTTCATTTCTTGAAATCCCTTGAGCTTAATTGATAATTAGAAGAGACTGACGAATCATTGTTAAATAATAAAGTCGTTCAATGATTCAGTTTGTGAAAGGAACCCTTAAGGTATACGCGCACTTATCGGAAGCGACGCGAACGGAAGCGTTGCGAAGAAAATTGTGGAATCTTCTCCCGAGAAGTTTACATTAGTTTCAATGGCAGCCCGCGCACTAAGGCGTCGCGAACCGAAGAGGCGCGTCAGTCGACGCGCGAATTCTCTTCGAACCAACTATAGGAGTCGTTTCTCTTGACGCTTCGCCTCAATGCGCGGTGACAGGCGTCGAGTAGATTCAAATATTTCTTGATTCTTGTCTTATTTTCAGTTTGTAGTTCAAAAACTTTTCCCTCTGACATACAGAAATATTTGAAAATTCATCATCTTGTATAAGATCATTAAAGAAATGATGAAATTAACCGCAAGTGTCTCTATTTTGATTTATTTAAGGAACCCAGCATTTCCTCTTGTTTTTTTTTTCTTCCCTAGTGACAATGAAACTTAATACAAGAAGATCCTCTTCTGACGAACTGCTCATCGTACCTCAAAAGACAACGTACCGCGTTCTTTCAAATGCTGAAATAAATGAAATTCTGCGCGTAAACCTTTAGAGTATCAATAACGGTGGAAGAGCATTTTTTCAGGATGTTTGAAATGAGAATATTCTTCCTGATGAATACTACAATTACCTTGAAACGATTTGATCCAATAGGAGGTTCTGCATATCGAACGCCTTCGAATGAGTAGAAAGTTTTTCCATTTTGACTTTTATCCACGACTCCCTCTATTACTCCAGAAGGAGTTTCAACCTGTGGTGCAGATATCGCGCATATTGCTGAAATGCATGTTTTAATCAGTTTTTTAAGAATTTAAATTACTGAGAAATTGCGTAAACATGAGGAATCTGAATAGTTTGTTTTCAATGAATCCATCAATCAATCATTTATTTCGCCATCAATAAAAAAACATTACATGGCACATAAATAGCGTATATAGCAACAAAATACATGAACATATCCATTTCAAACAAATTCATAATCTGAGTAGGTATTCCTTCACAGAATAAAATCATTTTTCATTAAAAATGCGTTTTACTTTGTTCGCGAATTTTGTAGTGGTGAGATTTCGGATCGTATTCAGCAGCTCGTTAAAATGGCCACGTGGTTTGAGCTGACTTGTGTTTTCTTGATTCGGTGGTATCAAATCAAATCAAATATGCTTTATTGTCTTAATATTATACATTTTATTGGCAAAGGGAAAAATATAGTAACTAAATAATGTAAAACATAAAAATAAACTTACATCAATCAAAAACTATACAAACTAAACAATGTAATACCTAGAAATAAAAATAACACCACATCTACCTGAAAAATACATAGAGTGTCAAATCCTCCCCAATCGAAGCTGATTCCTGTGTTATTCAATTTGGTCATTAGGTCAAGCTACAGAGATTTTTTCATGTAAAAAGTGTTAGAAGAAAACCAACTGCGCCATTGTTTGTAAAATAGTTCCATATGATATAGTGATATGTTTTTCACTCGACTTTATTATTTATAACTTTGTTATCAACAATTTTATGCAAAAAAATGGCATTTTTTTTAGTTTTTTGCTTACAAAAATGAAACTATCAGAGTAATCGTGATGGTGTTAATAGACTAATTGTAGAAAATGAAAAGACGAAGAAAATGAGAAGTAGGGCGACTCGATCAGACGCTCAGTTTGAGAGGAAATCGGAAAAAACCGGCCAAAATGCAGTTTTTCTTAACTCGCTTTTTTTTTGAGTTGTAGCGTAGATTCTCGGGCCAGTATTAGCTATTGATATAAACCTCATTTGTGCGAAGATCAGGAACTGTCCGATGCATAGTTTTTGATCTGTGGCCATTTGATTATGTTACTATGCAATTTTCCAGCAGACCTGAATGCGACAGGTATGGTCCGATTTCAATTTACAAAAAAATATTTTGAAAGTAGAATTCTCATAGTTCCAAACATTCATCTTGGTTTTCCATAAAAATGCTGAGAAATATGTTAAAAATAAATCTGAACATGACAAAAAACGGCCGAGCGCGTGAGAGTAGTTGAAGAGTGGAGGTTTACAATTATTATCTGACAACGTTTAGAAATTACTGTCATGTTCAAAATGCCGACGCTTTCGAATGTCATACTTCTCCTCGCCTGCTGCTCTACCCCCACTCTTCAACTACTCTTACGCGCTCGGCCGTTTTTCGTCATGTTCAGCTTTATTTTTAACACATTTTTCAGCGTTTTTATGGAAAACCAAGATGAACGTTTTGAAATATGAAGTTAGGTGATTGTGAATTTTCTTCTCATTGTAAATGATTCATTTTTTTGTTAATTCAGAGGAAGGAATAGGGAGGTGAACATGATGTCCCGAAGATCTGGTGGAATGCCCGTGCTGTGACACCAAGGGTATGGCATAAAAATACTTATGAATCAAGCACATAGATTCAAGTAAATATAAAGAAGGAAGCGTTGAAATTCCATTATTCTTGAAGTAAGGTTTGCAATGAGACCTATTTTTCAGTACGAACATGTAACGAATTGCTTTCTTCTGCAATTTGAGAATGGTGTCAAGTTGTGAAGAATTACATGAACCCCAGAATGAAAGACCATAACGAAGATGAGATTCGAACAATGCAAAATAGGCAATTCTTGTAGATGCCGTATCTAATTCACTTTAGATCAATTTTATGGCGAAGCAGGCCGATTATAATTTCTTAGCTAAGACATGCTCATGCTATGAAAATTTGAGAATATTATCGATAAAGAGGCCTAAAAATCTGACAGAATCGACTATTTTAATGGCATGGTTTTGCAGGAATAGATCCTGGGAGTTATCTTTATAAAACAAGGCGACGGTTTGATCTACGTTGAAGCAAAGTAAATTTGCATCAGACCAGCACTTGATCAATCCAAGATCAATTGTCACTTCAGAGTGCAGCGTCGCAGAATTAGGATTGTTCCAAGTAGTCCAAGTAGTCTATTGGCAGTGCGTCCCTGCTTCTTATAATTATAGCTGTATATATCCTTACTGAAGAAATATTTGTTTCTATTGTCGTGGACGTGCTTCAGTCACTCCATGATGGATAAACTTGGAAGTTGACAATCATTGGTGTTTTACATGAATATCTGTAGCTGCTTCTTCAGGATACGCCACGTAGCACCCTAACGGCAACTTTATGCTTCAGAAAAACTCTCCACCTATCTCACCCATAGCTCCACATCAATATGCCATAAACTGTCACAGAGTGAAAGTGGGCATTCTGACAGATACCCAGCATGTTACAGCCTTTATTCTGCTCAGGAAATATGGCTGTTGATAGTCTCCTGGATATCGCAGAGGTATGGTCCTGCCAGTTAAATTTATTGTTGGAAATAATTCCCAATATGATTAGATTCTTCTTTTTCGCTGCATTTTTCATTTTCTCTGTATCAGTTTACGTGTTTTGTTAGTATTCAACTTGAGACCAATGCATGTAAACCATATTTTCGCCCTCGCCATAGCAGTGGTGCTCATTTCCCTCAATTCTTCAATTTAAATTTGATGCGACATTCAAGACGTTTGTGTCGTCGGCATATAGGGGAGAGAAAGAGAGTAGATTTTTAGATGACTCATTTATGTACAATATTAAAAGAACACGCTTCAAGATGAATTCCTGTGAAACTCCAAAATGTATCAATTTTTCTATCGATGTTTAATTTCTCCACCTAACAACTTAAATGCTCTGTATCGTCGGTATAGAGGAAAGTCAAAGAGAGTAGATTCACGTACAAGATTCAAAGAAGAGGTATCAAGGTAAATTTTTGTGAATCACCAACATTTAGTAAATTTTCTCCTGATGTTTAATTTTTCCACTTAACAACTTGACTGCGGTCCGTCAAATATGAGTCTGGTTTTAAAGTTTAAACTTTATTCTTTATGATGTTTCACCAAGTGATGTGGGAGAATTCAATCTCAGTTATATAACAGTTAAATTTGAATAAAGAGCATTTGACTTCACCAGCCCTCATGATAAAATTGGCTTGGTTAACAAAATTCGCCATAAAGATATGCCCTTCAGTGATGGTGTCACCCAAAGTAATGTAGTTTTGAATTATAAAATGGATTATTTTAATTGGGAACTATTTTTTGAACTAATAGAAATAAAGTTTATGATAGCCCATTAACAACCATTGAAGATTGTATGCAGAGAGTAAGAAATGCCTTTCAAAACATATCATAGGATTGAGGTAACTCAAAGAGCTACCCATGAGGAACTAATCCGAAGGTGCGAAAAATGTGTCGAGGTTCGAGGGCGGAATTTTGAGCATTTATTAAATTAAAATTAAATGATATTTTAAATTGATCTTATCTCTGCTATTTTAGTTCATGCCATATCTAGAATTCGATTAATACACATGTTACAGTGTTAGTGTTATTTTCCGTTTTTCTGGATATCGAGTCCTAAACAAGTTTTCGCGGTTTGAAGTTGACGAAATGTAACGCAAAAAACGGAACACTTGGTATGATATTATTGAATTAACTTCAGTTGCAGGACGTAGTTCTTCTTGTGTTCTTTTTATGTGACAAGAAGCAAATGAGTATCTCTTACGAGAAGAAAGTTATAACGGTTCTTGTAAACCGTTGCACCTGTCAAATTTTCTATAAAATGTCAAATATCTCTGAAACGGCTAGGTTTAGGCATAGGGTATTTCTCACATTTTTGACTCAGAATTTTATGTTCTGTTCGAAAACCCTGAAATATATAGGGTGTTCTATTCAAAATAAGCAAGTTGGTATCGACTTCAGGTATAAGCGGAAACGCCAGCTGCTTGTAATTATTTTGGTTGGATTGGCCACACCGACATTAAAAATCGTCTGAATTTTCAAAATTTTCTGATCCGTACTTTGTTCTATATCGATCGATTCAGTTCCCGGTGCGACACCCTGTATACATATATATACATCTTATAAATAAAATTCTCGTGTCACAGTTTTAGTTCTCATACTCCTCCGAAACGGCTTGACCGATTCTCATGAAATTTTGTGAGCATATTGAGTAGGTCTGAGAATCGGCCAACATCTATTTTTCATAAATGTTAAGGGTAGTCCACCCCTAAATTTTTTATTTATTTTATGGACAAAATTTTTTGTTTTTATTTTTTTATGATACAGCATACAAAAATACATACAATCTTAAATTTTCACCCTTCTACGATCCACCCTTAATTTTGATTTGCTAAACTCCTTCGAAATGACTCGACCCATTCTCATGAAATTTTGTGTGCATATCGATTAGGTCTGAGAATCCGACAAAATCTATTTTTCATCCCCCTAAATATCAAGGGTAGTCCACCCCTTAATTTTTTTCTTCATTTTTCTGACAACATTTTCTGTTCTATTTTTTTATGATACAGAATTCAAAAATATATACAATCCTAAATTTTCACCCCTCTACAATCAACCCCTATTTAGATAGATAAAAATAATTTATATGGCAGAACAACGTTTGCCGGGTCAGATAGATAGATAGGTATGTAGATAGATAGATAGATAGATAGATAGATAGATAGATAGATAGATAGATAGATAGATAGATAGATAGATATATAGATAGATAGATATATAGATAGATAGATAGACAGATAAATAGATAGATAGATAGATATAAAGAAAGATAGATAACTATCTAGATAGATAGATTAAGATACATTAGCAGATAGATGAATATATAGAAAGACAGATAGATAAAAATAATTTTTATGACAGAACAACGTTTGCCGGGTTAGATAGATATGTAGATAGATAGATAGAAAGACAGATAACTATCTAGATAGATAGATAGTTAGATAGGTAGATATACATCGGCAGCTAGATGAATAGATAGAAATATAGATAGATAAAAATAATTTATATGACAGAACAACGTTTGCCAGGTCAGCTAGTAGATATATATATATATATATGTATATATGTATATATATATATATATATATATATATATATATATATATATATATATATATATATATTATATATATATATATATATATATATATATATATATATATATATATATATATATATATATATATATATGAAGAACTTGGTTCACGGAATGAACCGCGTAAAAAATTTGAAAAATCTCGACGTTTCGGCTCCTTTTGCGAAGCCATCTTCAGGATAATTAGAAGGGGAATAATTCAGAATCGTGGACTCAATCTGCCTACTCCACGATTCGAATTAGGAGGAATCGGAAACAATACGATTGCGTGGTCTCAACCTGCCTACTCCACTAACCATACTGCTTCCTGTCAACTCTGAAGTCTCAACCTGCCTACTCTTCAGAACTGAAGAGTAGGCATATATATATATATGTATATATATATATATATATATATATATATATATATATATATATATATATATATATATATATATATATATATATATATATATCTTAGACAAAACCTAAACATCTAGAATTTTCAATTTTTCTAAAGAAAAAGTATAGTTTAGAACATATGATCTCCGAAATTACAAGTAATGTCTTTTTAAAGATAACAATCAAATATTTTAAACCTATTTTGTACATTACATGGGTTACAAGGTTTCTGTGATTCCCTTTCCATCTAATATCAACAAACCTGTCTGTTGATACTGGACTAAATAGCACGTAATTAATAACTGAAGACGGCCACAGCCGTAATGAGAAATTTTTGAAAAAAAGATAAATAGTACCCTATTCTTTGAATTTTCAAAATCAAAATAATTTGAACCTATTTCGAACATTACGTGGGTAAAGGTTTCTGTGGTTTCCCTTACCATCTAATAATAACAGATTTGAATGTTAATATTGGACTGAATAGCACGTAATAAATAACAAAGAACGGCCACAGTCGAAAAATTTTATTGAAACATAGTAGTCTTTTTCTATTTAAATTTTTTCAAATCAATAAATGTCAAAGAAATTTCAATTTTATCAAAAGTTTTGATAAAGCCACGAATGTCGTGGTGAAACGTCAACTTTTTAATAAAATCGAGTTTTTTGAGATTCAACAAGCCTGTTATTGCTAATAATTATCAAGAGATTGTATATATATATATATATATATATATATATATATATATATATATATATATATATATATATATATATATATATATATATATATATATATATATATATATATATATATATCTATACTTATATCAGATTATTTCTACGTGAACAAGTTGAGATATTCATTAATGAAAAATTTAAGTTCTGTTGAAAGATAAAAGGGTTCTAGAAGCATTGAAAGAATGCTTGCAGTTATTAGTTAATTAAATGCTATGATAAAGAATGCTCAGTTATTGCCGAAATAAAAATCAATGAGATAAGGTGGAATGAGGTTATAATAGAGAATGCTGATTGAAAAAACCCACCTCTTAATTTTTTTCAATTAACTTAAGAAAGAAATGATTATCAAATATTAATTCAGAAAGTATAATCGAAGTATGTTTATTGTTATTCAATTTTCGCGTTATTATTCATTAAGAATTTCCATGAAATTTTACGAATAGTTTTCATATTTTCTCAAAGAGAAGTTTCAGAAATGTAATGAACCCATCTCAATTTTTTTTAGAACATTACTCCTTAATATTTCTATATGAAACTATGGAATATTATAAAATGAATTCTAATTAATGTTTTCTATTAAAATCAATCTAAAAGATCTACTTCGTTCACATGGATTCTTTCGAACGACGCATGGTGAAAAATAGTGTTTCGTAATGAAACATAAATAAGCTACTTGCGAAAAAAAATTTCTATTCATTTATCTTTATTTTCATTAAAGCCCTAACTCTCAATTCTAGTAACTGAAACTGAATTTTCTTGGCAATATGTTAGTGACAACAAACTCTTATTATTCAACATATAGAGAAAAGTTAAGTCAAGTTCCCATTTTAATTATCAAGGAATTATAATTTTACTTGATATATAATTTTATATAAAATAATAGGTAAAAACCTACTCAGAATAATGAAATATGTTCTGGTATATCATGCAAAAATATCTCACCATTAACATAAACCAGCCAAATAAGAATAACTTTATACACAATTGAGGTAACTTGATCCATCGTGGTTCATTACGTTACATGAACTGAAGTAGTCTCTACAATGAGATAACTTAACCAGTCGGTATATCAATAATTTCAAAATATTCTATTCACTTATCATATATTATACTCTTGAATTTTAGTTCGTTATTTGATAGTTGCTATTCAATTAAAACGAAAAAGGTTGAATCAGCAATCAATCAAGACTGAAGGTTAGATCTAATATGCTAAAAGCAAGATATAATTTCATGATAATTGGAATAAATTATACATTACATTGAGATAAAAAAGAGGCATGTCAAAAGCGATTAATTGTAAACTAACATTTGCTAATTTTTTAAAAAATTTTGGTAGGATTGTTATTATTAATATCTCCTTTTCATTTCATGGAATTATCTATTGCTTCATTTATGTCGAATCAAATATGCGGGTTTTGAAGTGCAAGTATTTCTTAAACTCTGAAACTTTTCCTGACTTCAGAGTTGAAAATTTATATAATCAAAAATAAATTCTGGTTGTTTTATTTAAATGTTTGACGAGTTGAGTACTCGGAAGGTCTATGATTAGTTGAGGTAATTTCAAATAATTAGTTTTAATGGCAGAAGAAAAGTTTTCATTTTAAATAGAATTATTTCATGAAATGCATTGATAGCAGAAAATACTCTCTCAGAAGGAAACAAGCAATGCGAATAGTTTTTAAAACGGGTCAAGAAGCGATTGGAATGGAAAATGCTCTCCAGGTAGGTGGGATGAGAATTGTCCGGGCTGCGTAAATACATTCCTTTCTACGGTACAGCTGAGCCTTAAGCCTGAGCCACACATATCCGCACCGTGTCTGCACCGACATAATTATGATATGTTTAACTATTTATTAAATTAGGATGTTGGCATCAATAATTAATAATTGAGATTGAATCACTTGGAAAAAAATCATTAAGAATATAGTTTAAACTTCAAAATAAAACGACACTTCGCTTAAGTTTCACTATTTTGAAATAATAAGGTACCGTATTACAATCTAATTTTATAATACAGACAATAGTAAATAGTGCAGTCACTTGAGCGATCAACCTCGGAATGAGAAATAATGAGTTGAATTTTTGTAGATATATACCTTCATTTTGGCGTTCTTAAAGTTATCTCGAAAGTCTCATATAATCTCGTGTCTGCTTCTTGATTTGCATTATATATCAATTAAAATTTATTTTTTAATAACATTCTACAAATTTTTCTAATACCGACCGCGCTCGTAGTACGGCCGTCATGCGGCCGTGTGACGGAAATGTGTGGCTTTGAACTTCTTGTTCGACACAAGGCCGTGGCACGGCCGTCACTCGGTGCGGACACGGTGCGGACACGGTGCGGATATGTGTCGGCCAAGAAGTTTCAAGCCACACATTTTCGTCACACCGCCGCATGACGGCCGTACTACGAGCGGTCGGTATTAGAAAAATTTGTAGAATGTTATTAAAAAATAAATTTTAATTGATATATAATGAAAATTAAGACGCAGACACGAGATTATATGAAACTTTCGAGATAACTTTAAGAACGCCAAAATGAAGGTGTATACCTACAAAAATTCAACTCATTATTTCTCATTCCGAGGTTGATCGCTCAAGTGACTGCACTATTTACTATTGTCTGTATTTTAAAATTAGATTGTGATACTCTTCTTTTGAATACGGTACCTTATTATTTCAGAATAGTGAAACTTAAGCGAAGTGTCGTTTCATTTTGAAGTATAAACTATATTTTTAATGCTATTTCACCAAGTGATTCAATCTCAGTTGATGCCAATATCCTAATTTAATAAATAGTTAAACATATCATAATTATACCACTAAAAAGACGCATGCGGAAACAAAAACAACTTATTTTGATAATTGTTGAATGGGCACAGTATCAGGTTTGAAAAAATGGTAGTAGTTTCAAACTGGGCTGACAAAAAATATATTGACTAATATTCACAAACTACGTAAACAAGAACTATAAAACAATGTAGTACTCTTTCTTCGTCGTTGTATACTCGCAATATAGATGTAAAGAAAAAACTGTCCTCTCCTTGTTGATTTTTCTTCTTATAAGAAAAAACTACTGGGATGAGAATTGAGGAATTGAGGGTCGATCCATTGGAACTTTGAAGGTCATTCATTCGAAAGCACCCTGATTGAGAGCGATTTAGGTATGTAATTGTGTTTGTCGGTGTCATAGGAATATAATATGGTCGGTGTCCTGCAGTGAACTCTATCTAAAATTGAGTTCACTGGTATCCTGTAATAAAACGTGCCATATCAGAATCCCAGACCGGAAGACCGGATTGTTCTCTAGTCTATAATCAATATCTTTTAGGCTTATGTTCTGTACGGTTCCAAAAGGCGTAATAAAGTTTATGATACACCGGATTGGATACACTAGTAAGAACAACAGATGCACAACATACAACATGTCTTCATTTGAATTACCGAACTTGAGAATTAAAGATTAGACAGTAAAAAAAATTTTCAATACTATTGATTTTTCTAGGGTGAACAGAAAAATTGACCACCGACCAGCTACGCTCTGGTAACCATTTCTACTATATGCCGAGAATCCATCGGAGAACGCACCGTGTCCGTCAAAAAGTAAAACATGAACTATCTCGCATAATATCAAAATCAATATTACTTAAAAAAAGATAACTAACTCCTTAATAACTTTGTGATAGGTATGAACGAAATCTATGAAAAGATGTTTTTTTTCAACTTCAAAAGTTATTTGAATTCGAATTACATATATATATATATATATATATATATATATATATATATATATATATATATATATATATATATATATATATATATATATATATATATATATATATATATATATATATATATATATATATAATACAAGCCGAAAAATTGAATCCAGTCTACAGCAAAAACCATATTTTTTAAATTTCTGAAATTTGGTGGGAAGTTAAGTCTGATCATGTAGATTCCCACTAAGACAAAGTTTTTTAAAATTCCGCCGTTAAAGGGTTGAAAAAGTGTAAAACGTGTTTTTTGATATTTCTGGCAAAATAATGGACTTAGCGATCCCGTTCTTCCACTCAAATGTTAAGTAAAATGAACTCTAGAAAGCAGTTTCTCAGTTTTTTGAAATTCCATCATTTAGGGGTGCAAAAGGGGTAAGTCTGTTTTTTTTATATTGGCTATTTCCGGCAAAATAATCGACTTAGCGTATCCGTTCTTCCACTATAATGTTCCTTATAATTTTATTAAAGAAGCATTTTCTGCATTTTTTGATGTTGTATCATTTAGGGGTTGAAAGAGGGTGAAATGTGTTTTTCGTATATTGGCTATTTTTGGCTGAATCTCGCAAAATAATGGACTTAGTGATCCCGCTCTTTCACGAAAATATTAAGTAAAATAAATTTTAGAAAGTAGTTTCTCAGTTTTTTGAAATCCCATCATTTAGGGGTGAAAAAGGAGTGAGTCTGTTTTTTTATTGGCTATTTCTGGCAAAATAATCGACTAAGCGATTTCATTCGGCCACTAAAATGTTCCTTATAATTATCTTGAAAAACCACTTTCTCCATTTTTTAAAATTCGATCATTCAGGGGTTGAACGGGGGTGGAATAAATTTTTGGTATTATTATGAATTACGAATTACGAATATGAACTATATCTTAATAAATTCATACGTATACATATATGGATACGCGGGCGAAGTCGCGACGGGTCCCGCTAGTATATATATATTCCATAACAGAGGATTTTATTTTATTTATTAAACTATTTTCATCTCCAAATTTTCAATCCAATACTTGGCTACGCCGTTCTGATGAGGACCAAAGAGTCCGAAACACGTGTCAACGGCTGCTTCCATATAAGCGTTCTATACCGATAATTCTGCTCTACTTTTTTAATATTTTCCCGTGACTAATTTCTTTTCTGTTAAATAAATAGTACCCTATTATTATTATTTTCGAACATTACATAGGTAAAGGTTTCTGTAGTTTCCCTTGCCTTCTAATGATAACAATTTTGAATATTAATATTAGACTGAATAGCACGTAATAAATAACAAACAACAGCCACATCCGAAAGAAGTTTTAACAAGACAGATCAATCTTATCTATTCAATTTTTTCAAGTCAATAAATGTCAAAGAATTTTCAATTTTTTCAAACGTCTTGAATAACTATGAATGTCGTAGTGAAACGTCAACTTATTAATTAAATCGAGTTTTTTAAGATTCAACCAGCCTGTTATTGCTAATAATTATCAAAAGATTATATATATATATATATATATATATATATATATATATATATATATATATATATATATATATATATATATATATATATATATATAGGACAATTATTATGGATAGATGATATATAATAAACCGAAATTTATTTCTCTGTAAACAAAGGTTAAATTTTATTCATTAATTACGACTATTTACACTATACAATCTTACCTGTAAACAAAGAAACGACAATTTGAGTCTATTAATATCACTTCCTTATTTACAGTTATTAATCTACTTAATATCAATAGACATGTCAAGTTTGGCAATGATGTGTCAATTGCAGTTGAATTTAGCGATCTCATACAAATTTATATGGATATATAGCTACATGCAGAGCGCACTATATTTGAAATCAAAAAACTTTATTTATTTTACATATATATATTTATATATATATATCAATATATTTATATTATAAAGATATATATATATATATATATATATATATATATATATATATATATATATATATACATATGTACCTGTGACAAGGATGCAAGGGGGTCCTCAAGAAACCAATTCGAATGGCCTAATGTGCCTACCCCTTGACTTTGATTTTTGAAAATAGAATTAGTTATCATATCATTAAACGTTTTTTATTCGATTATTTCCGTCTTTAAGATCAATTAATTCTTGCATGAATTTATTTTTACGGAAACACACATCGTTTTGGACTTCGACAATGAAAAATGTCTCGTCACGCACATTCAGCAATTAAACACCAGATTTAATGCGCGTTTGAAAATACAAGGTAGACTGGATTCAGTGCTGTTTCATAAGACTTGATTATTTCGTTCGTAACTCAACAAATGAAATAAATGCTATCATACTATCCTAATTATTTTTTTTTTCATGAGACTTATGACAAGCCATTACAAAAGTGGCAGGTTTTTAAAGGCTCAGTTTCCGTTAATTAATCATCAATTTCATAAAGTTAAGCAGCTATTTGCGAACGTAGATAAGCGATACGCCCCCTACCGGTGTCGAATATTACTAACGTATGGGCCATAGATTGCTTTGTTTACATCTGTTTACGTGCATTTTATATGAGAAGTTGTCGAGTTTTAATTGTGTTTAATTTTGTTTGGAATCATTTACAAACGTTCAGAAGAATCCTATTAATCATCTTGGGCAAAAAAAAAACACGAATATAGCTTACACACCTTTCCGAAAGCTGGAAAATTCAAAGTTGCATTCCAAACAAAGTTGCGAAACAAGGAAATGATGTACAGAAGAAAGGTGTGGATTCTTAACTTGAAGATTGAAAAAAAGTGTCTGAACTTAAGAGAGTTGTTCTTTACAGTTTACTGAGAATAATTATTTTTCCTGCAGTAAGTTTGTGGATTTTTCCATATAGAATTATACCAACTGATGATGTGCAATTTTCAGCTAACCGAAAACTTAGGGTTTCTGAAGTCCAATGCTATTCCAACTAAAAATCTTCCACTTGTAACCGAACCTGAACCTGATCCAGAGATTCTAGATTATTGTATTTTCTTTCATGTAACAACCTGAGATACTATTAAAATAATAATAACAAATGATGTTTATTTGCACAACCAAAATAACAGTTTATCATAACATCACGAATATGAAATAAATCTTGACTCTATAGCTAGGTAAAAACTAAAATATTCAATTATATAACCAGGAAACAGAGATTCTATAAAAAAACCAGACTCAGAACTCCACCCTACTTTTAGAAGAGCTGTTATACGTCAGGAAAATGCAAAACATTCAATAAATCATTACGTTCAAACCATTTAAGCCGAGTATTCATGTTAACTCCTCTTTTATTTCAATTGTTTCTTTCAGTTTTGCTGATAAGTACTTAGTTTTGTCCACTATACTGAAAACCTCTTCAGCTGGTGATGAAAGTAGACATGTCAGAGATGTTTTCTTGAAACTTTTGAAAGTTTCTTTACTTTTTGAATAAATAGGTGTTCTATCATACAGTCTTTTCATGATGTATACATAGTTCCTCCCACCAATTAATTTATTCGTCCTCTCCTTTATTTTATTATTGATTTTCATGTTCAATGATAAAAACTCAGTGTGAAATTCAACTTGATGTAGGTAGGTTATCTACTGTTGAACAGAGATAATATTATCCTCAATCGAACCACAATGAACCACTGGAAAATACGAAGTCCAACAAAACACAAATTACGAAGTTAAACGTTGGAAAGCTCAAAATGAAATGAACGTAAATACCATTACCAAACAATGTAAACAAACCGTTAATGGCCCATAGAGTACTACCGATAGTAGACGTTCCGGCGCTACTATCTTAATTTCAGACGCCAATGCCAAATTTATCCTGTCCTATGTGGTTTTAAGGTCTCTTCTACAATTGAGAATGTTTGAAATTTATCAACATTATTGCAAGGTACGTTATAAAATTTCCATTAAATTTTCCAGCAGTACGCATTTTATTTGTTGATTAAGTTTTTATTTCTTGATTTATTAGTCCAAGAGACGGCTGCAGAAAATGTGTCGTCATAAGGTGGACGAATGAGAAAAATAACAAAGATAGTTGAGACTCACATTAAGAGGGAACGCGAAGGTTACCTGCGAAAATCCGGCCGAAACAGTGTTTTTTAAAATTTTTAATTATATAAATAATTGCAATAACAATCTTTTAGCGATGGACGGAAAATGAAATAACCATGTTATAGGGGAGAGCGAGACAAATTCAACCATATAAGGTTGCCTACTCCTACCCTGCCGCACACCCCGGCAGTCGGCGTAAGGGGGTCGTTTTTTTATTAATAACTGTCGTCATCAGGTGGACGCATGAATGAGGTATCAAATTGAAGGTCTCGATCTCCTCTATGCATTGAACTAAGGTTGCCTTGTCTAAACCTGCCGAAAAGAATAGGTTGCCTCGAAAAAAGGTCTCGGTGCGCGAGCCAGCTATTCGCGGAGCGCGGGATATATAGTTGCGCAAAACTCGTCCAAAATACTCCAAAACGAGTTTTAAGTAATTCCTATATGTCACCTTGCGTTACTTAAAACCATTGAATCCTTAATAAACATTAATAAATCAACATAATACACAGTAAACGATCAACCACATCCAGATATTTCGGCATTTTTTACAGTAAATTTCGTTACCCGCGTTAATATACCGGAAAAAAATCAAGAACTGTCATGAAAACATTCGATGGCGAGGGTTGTCAAGGTTAGAAGGGCGGGGGGGGGTGTGTTTAATGGTTGCTAAAAAATGGGTCATTAAATTTTGAGGTAAGAAATTTCAGGGCCGGTAAATTTTTTCCAAATTCAATTTCCAATGGTTTGGTTACCAGGAAGGGGGGGGTTACGTAAATCCCCCTAATGGAAAAAGATACACATCGATATTGTTCGTTTCTTATCTGAAAATTGGGAGAAAAATCACTTTTTCCACCTTTTTGGAGAGAAAAAAGTCTTTCTGACTTTCGGAGAAAGTTGCTTTTCCTATTGTTCTCAGAATAATTCAGTTATCAAGGTTGAAGAATCTGATTTCATGTGTTTCCACGAGGAGGCCGATACCAGAATCATTTATCATTTGAGTAAGTTGACGCCTCATTCAAAAGTTTTGATAAAAGCTTCAGACACAGTATCGTACAATTCAAACATTCTTGGTCTTCTTTTTTCAACGAAGCAGTAGCTAGCCAAACTTCCGAAGCGTTCAGTTTGTACAAATTTCCTAGTAAAATTACCAATACATCTGTGTCTGAAGCTTCTATCAAAACTTTTGAATAAGGCGTCAACTTACTCAAATGATAAATGATTCTGGTATCGGCCTCCTCGTGGAAACACATGAAATCAGATTCTTCAACCTTGAGATAAACGACCCCCTTACGCCGGGCTGCCGGGGTGTGCGGCAGGGTAGGAGTAGGCAACCTTATATGGTTGAATTTGTCTCGCTCTCCCCTATAACATGGTTATTTCATTTTCCGTCCACCGCTAAAAGATTGTTATTGCAATTATTTATTGAATTAAAAATTTAAAAAAACACTGTTTCGGCCGGATTTTCGCAGGCAACCTTCGCGTTCCCTCTTAATGTGAGTCTCAACTATCTTTGTTATTTTTCTCATTCGTCCACCTTATGACGACACATTTTCTGCAGCCGTCTCTTGGACTATATAGAGTGTTTTGGGTATTTTGAAGATAGCAGATTTCAATATGAATTCAAAATGTTTTCAGTTAACATTTGAAACTTAGGTGGAAGAAAAGATTAATTTTCAGAAGATTTTATTAGTTGGTTGGGTGTTTATTTATGTAATGTGCTTTTTGTTTGTGTGATAGTTCTATCACACTAAATATATATATATATATATATATATATATATATATATATATATATATATATATATACACATATTTCGTTCGTCATGTCGCGCGGACGTGGTATACAATGCTCTCGCTGTGTTAATAAAATTGATAGATATGACGATTCGATATTGTGCTCTAAATGCAAAGTGAATTTCCATATCAAGTGCGTATTTCCATCAATGGATAACTTTCTTAAATTACGTGAGGAAAATAGTGATAAAAATTGGGTTTGTGAGACCTGTGTTCAAGATCCGGATGAATCAAACACAACATCAAGTCATCAAAACCAGGCATGCCAGTATAACTTTAGTGAGTATCTCACTAAAGATATCTTTATCACTATAAAAAAAGAAATCGTTAACGAAATTACTCAATCATTTGCGGCAGAAATTAATGAATTGAAGAAAATGATTGCATCTCAAAGTGAGATAATTCATAAACTGCTAGCTGATACCGAAATGTATAATGAAAGATCTTATAAAAAAGACAAACAAACAATTACATCTGATCGTGAATTCCCTTCTAATCCACCTGCTAACAAAACAGATGTCAGTTCGTGCAAAATTACCGATTCTAAAGACAGAGAGTCTTCAGATGTTCCCCAAGCCGGCAACTCATCTCAACAGAAAATTTTAAATGATTTAATATTCGTTGAAAAGGACATTATGGAAAATCCTAGTGGACCTTCAAAGATGTCCACAAATGAATTAGAGTGGACAGTTGTTAAATCTAGGAAAAAAGATAAAATTATCCAACCAATATCAGGCGCTAGAAATTTAA
This sequence comes from Cynegetis impunctata, assembly GCA_030704885.1. NCBI lineage: Eukaryota > Metazoa > Arthropoda > Insecta > Coleoptera > Coccinellidae > Cynegetis > Cynegetis impunctata. The sequence goes on from JARQZK010005059.1 coordinate 1,171,397, forward strand.
ATGACAAGCAATCATTCTCATCACGTAGTCAACCACCAGGTCGGAAATCATCGACACCTAATAATCGGTACCTTGAAATCTAATGTTTGCTTGCTGCTCCGAAGAAACCAGTCGCATTTATTCATGTATCCAGACTCAGTCCTTCCACGAAATCCTACAGATCTCGAAAAATTTCATTAGTCAATGTATATACCTAATGTTACTTGGCGAGAAAATTGAACTCGAAGAAACCTGAAATATATTCAATCATTCAAGATAACTTTTACCACTTGAAACATATTAATCAAGCAATGAGCTCTACATTCTGGCCTGAGGGAGTCGCGGTTAAAAGGTTTTTTTCGAGGCGCCGTCAGAGCACCATCATATCATAGGTAAAGCGCTTCCCAATATCTATCAACAGAAACCCTATTATTGTAAAGACTTCATTGAAAATTGCTCATATAAACGCGCCAAGGCATTTCGAATAAGATGAATAGTATAGAAGTATTCCTCAAGAAGGAAAAACCTGCTATACTAAGCATCGTTGAGCACTGGTGCTCATCCAGCCAAGTGTCAGAAATGTCATTTCCGGAATACCGGCTTGCTGCTTCCTACTGTCGGGAAACCCGTCAACATGGTGGAACGTCGATTTATGTAAATCTCAACTATGAATTTCACCATATCAAGTGTATCGACAATATCGCTGCAGAGATGCATTGCGAAGTGTGTGGTGTCTATCTTAAAACTAATAATTCTAAGTTATGTGTCCTGAGTGTCTACAGACCTCCTACTGGTGATTTTGAAAAGTTTATAAACATTTTTTCCTATGCTCTAGTATATTGCTCATCTGCATTTGACAGTACATTCGTATGTGGTGACCTAAATATTAACTACTTCGCTGAAAGAGACTACCGCAAACTTATTCTTGATGACCTTCTTATCAGTTTCAATATTAATTTAACCTCTATAGATGCAACGCGAATATTTACTAATAAAAACAATGTCACTACTTCCACAAAAGTTGACTACATACTCACTAATGTTGATCCAAATCTCATCAGATCATCAGTTTTCGACGCCGGCATTGGCGATCATAGGTGCATGATGCTAAACTACACCACTGAACATCATAGCAGCAGGTTAGTTGACTCTAATTCTCGCTCTTATAGAGCATTATCAAAGGATAATTTGGAGCAGCTCAGCATACTGGCAACTAAAACTAATTTTGACATCATATACCTTTACTCGGACGTTAATAGTAGCTTTACCAAATTCTTCGAACTCTTAACTTCTCTAGTCGACACATGTTGTCCTATCAAGTTTGTACGTTCTACCACTACACGTAATAAAAGTTGGATTACTTCCGAAATCTTAAAAGCGTCAAACGAGCTAAAAAAATCGACACTGGTTGAGTGTTAACTTAAAATCTGTTGAAGAGCGCAATGCATATAAAAGATTCAAAAAAAAAAGTATAATCAAACTTCTCAAATCCAGTAAATTAAAATTTTTCGAAAAGACCTTAAATGAGTCTAACAACAAAAGTAAAAACTGTTTGGAAACCTGGTCGCTAGTGAAAACTGGCCACATGAGACGGCGCTCTAATAATAACATTGTTCTGGATGTTGATGGTCATTCCATTTCAGATCCTACACGAGTTGCTGATGCATTTGGACACTATTTTTCATCCGCGTGTGAACTGGCATTACAAGAACATTATGGGAGATATTAGATCCATGTCATGTACGTCTCATAAGTTATCTTGTAACAACTTCTTTTTTTATCCTGTCCTGGCTGATGAAGTCATATGTGTCATCAAAAATTTGCGCGAAACGGTAATTGCTTCTGGCCCCGATGCTCTATCCACTAAAATTCTAAAAAGCAGTAGCTCCCACATATCTCGATCCACCTTGCAAAATTTAATTAACCAGTCGGTATCCTCGGGAGTATTTCCATCAATTTTGAAAACAGCTAAAGTTATCCCTGTGTTCAAAAAAAATGATTTGACTGATATAACTAACTATCGTCCCATTTCTTTACTGAGTATTTGTCTAAGGTATTTGAGAAGGTGTTCATGGTCGAATGTTGAACTACCTTAACAAATTTTCCATCATTTCTAGCTACCAGCACGGTTTTCGCAGTGGTAGATCAACCCAGTCTGCCGTATGCAATTTTGTTGAATTCGTGTACGGTTGCCTTGACGATGGCTCCTATGTGGCGGGTTTATTTTTTGACGAGTCACGAGCATTTGATTGCTTACAGCTCAATTTTCATAAACCAACAAAAATGTATAGTTTAGGATTTAGAGGAGTTTTTTCTGAACTGGAATCACGAGTTTTTTATCTGACCCGCAATTTTTTTGTTGAGAACAATGAAGTTCAATCGAAATGTTATGCTCAGACTATGGGAGGGCCCCAGGGCTCTGTGTTGGGACCTCTGATTTTTTTGTTATTTGTAAACGATGTACCCGAGTACATCAATGCTGACTCTATCACCTTGTTTGCTGATGACACTTCCTTGGCGGTGTCGGCTCAGACCACTGGTGAACTCAAGTTAAAATGCGAGAGAATGTTACAAGAATTCTCTAATGTTAAACTTAGATAAAACAGAATTTATGCAGTTTCAACTGCGTGAAATGAACCTGAACGAAGCATTGGTTATCGATTTTCAGAAACATGAATTACGATCCGCAGATAGTGTAAGATTTTTGGGTGTACATGTCGACAAGTATTTGAGGTGGCACTGTCACGTGGATCAACTCAGTAAAAAGTTAAACAAATCATTCTACGCGCTTAGTCGTCTTAAACACTCGTTGCCAATGGAGAGCCTACTCACGGTGTATTATGCACTCGTACACAGTCATCTGAGTTACAATGTTGTTTTGTGGGGTGGCTCGACTGGAAGTGGAAGAGTTTTTCTCACACAGAAAAGGATTATACGCCTCATATATAATTTGAAACCCCAGGAGTCCTGCCGACCGACATTTATTCAGCAGAAAGTTCTACCATTGCCGTGTGTATCTATATTTTACATTGTCTGTTGTTTGTTCGGCATAGGTTATTGAATCTGAATAAACTTACTAGTTTTCACGAGTATAATACGCGGAATAAGGACACATTATGTATTCCCACGCATGCTACCTCTAAGTTTGAGTTATCGCCTAGTTATGTAGGAATCAAACTTTACAATCGTCTCCCCCAAGGGATTAGGTCTTTAGATTTATTATGTTTCAAGAAGGAAATTAAGAAGATTCTGTTGAAACACTGCTTTTACAGCTTAAAAGAATATTTTCTGTTGAATTCTGTTCGTCTTTCTCCTAATAAGTTAATTTGTTACTTGTTAGGTTAATATGTATATTTAGTATGTGACGTGTCCTATACATTTAAGTAATGTCTGAAAGGATAAATATATATTATTTTTATTATTATTTTATATATATATATATATATATATATATATATATATATATATATATATATATATATATATATCAATTATTTCCTACATTAAATGATCTTTTCGTTCTCTTGGAATGGCAGAGAATCCCAGAATCTCCTATTACCAAACTCATCTATTTCTGCATCCTGTAGCGATGACGGTGAGTTAATCTTGAGGTACCTTATAGGATCTTTCTGGTTTCTTGATACAGGTGTCCATTTGACGTTGTTCATAGTTGGATACCTATAAACAAGTACAACCGTGTGAGATTATTATATAATAAGTTTTGAATTGATAAGGCCAATTTCCGGTAGATGATTGAAATCTATAATCATATTATCAGAAAAACAAATTATTAATTTTAAAGATTAGTGTGATTTAATCTACGACGCAGTGTTTTATCGCACCGTGGCATCATCAGATACAACTAAAAAAATCTTGAAACAATCTTCTACAAGAAATTCAACATTTTTACTTATATCGGTAAATGTAGAGAAAACTGACATCAATTCTTTCACATTACAATATCAATATCTCTCATCGGTCGCCTGAACATCTTTATATATATATATATATATATATATATATATATATATATATATATATATATATATATATATATATATATATATATATATGTGTGTATATATATATTATTATATTATTATTAATATATATATATATATATATATATATATATATATAATAATAATATAATGTGGTGATATGAAAGAAGTTTTTCGAGATCACATGTTCTAAACTATACCTTCTTATTAGGATAAGAAGGTATAGTTTAGAACATGTGATCTCCAAAATTACAAGTAATGTCTTTTTAAAGACAAATCCAACATCAAAAATTTTTACATTACGTGGGTGAAGGTTTCTGTGGTTTCCTTTCCATCTAATATCAACAAACCTGACTGTTGATATTGGACTAAATAGCACATAATTAATAACTGAAGACGGCCACAGCAGTATTAAAAAATTTTTGAAAAAAAGATAAATAGTATCCTATTCGTTGACTTTTAAAAATCAAAATAATTTGAACCTATTTCGAACATTACGTGGGTAAAGGTTTCTGTGGTTTCCCCTCACCACCTGATAATAACACATTTTGGATTGATTGGGCCGATACTTGTTGTAAATTAATAAACATATCAAAACAATGGTTAATAATAACAATTTACACATTTATTAAAAGAAATAACGCATGACGCACGTTTCGGTGGAACTTCACTTTTTTAGCATCTGAAGAAGGTGAAGTTCCACCGAAACGTGCGTCATGCGTTATTTCTTTTAATAAATATGTAAATTGTTATTATTAACCATTGTTTTAATATAATAATAACAGATTTGAATGTTAATATTGGACTGAATAGCACGTAATAAATAACAGAAAACGGCCACAGCCGAAAAAACTTTGATGAAACAGTCTCTTTTAACTATTCAAATTTTTACCCCGTGCGAAGCTAAAGGGGGTATAGTCTCACGACAAAAAGTAGGTAACTGGCCCGATTTTAAAAATTCCAACGGATATCGATGAAACACATATGATTTCATTAGGGAATTTGAATCCCCAATTTTTACCAACGAAGAATAAAAAAATATAGCGTTTTTACCCCAAGGTGTCAATTTTCATGACAATTCAGTTTCATTGATCGCCTCATATCTTTCAAATAGACTCCAATATGTGTCTCTTCAACAGGACTGTTCCTCTAGACTGCCTTTACGATTTGGGGTTCCACAGGGATCAGTACTGGGACCCATACTTTTTCTTGTGTACATAAATGATCTTGCCTATTGCCAGCGGAGAGCTAGCACTGTTTTATTCGCTGATGACACCACATATTATCAGAGCTATCATCCATCTGAGATTTATAACATTGGTATCGAATACACAGAAAGGGACATACTTGAGTGGTTCTTGTGCAATAAATTATCTCTCAATAGCTCAAAATCGCAGATTATGAACTTTACACTTAGGAGGACACAGAGTGATCATCCGCTTTTGGCGAGCTGTGCTGGGGAAGTTAGGTTTCTTGGGGTCTATCTGGATCCAGGGCTCACCTGGGAAAATCATGTCATCCATCTGTCTAAAAAGCTTTCTCAATACCTCTTTTTGTTTCGAAATCTTGTGAAGGTGACTTCGAGGCGGACTGTTCTGATGGCTTATCATGGATACTTCCACTCAAATATGTCATATGCCATTTTGTCGTGGGGACATTCCTGTCATGTGGAAAAAGTCTTTGGACAGCAACGTAAATGTGTTCGCATTATGTGTGGACTGGGTTATAGAGACAATTGTCGTCAGAGCTTTATATCTCTGGGAATTCTTACCCTGCCATCTATATATATACTAGAATGTCTATTGTACATTAAACAAAATCTTCATCTCTATAGAACCCATCGGGACATTCATGATTATCCTACAAGGAATAATGAGGGTTTGGTACCTGACTTTGGCCGCCTTGGGAGGACAAGAGATGGCACTAGATACCTTGGAATAAGCTTTTTTAATAGACTACCTCCACAAGTTAAAACACTTGAAATCAGATACTTTAAGACTAAAATCAAAACATTCTTAATTAACAGTGCTTTTTATACTTTTGAGGAGTACTTTGTTTCAGGCTTCGGTAATTTATAAGTTTTAAAATACCTTTAGTTTGCGTTTGTGTTGTCTTACTTTTGGTTTGTGTATTACCATCTTAATGGCAGTTTAGTGAATGTGACTTTTAAATTGCATAATACAGTTTTAAATTTTAAATTTTAAGTATTATGTATTAGATTTTACCATTTTAATGTAAGTTTAGTGAGTGTAACTTTTAAATTGCTTAATACAGTTTTAAAGTCTTATGTATTAAGTTTTAGTTGGCTAGGATTTGACCTGTAAAAATGTGAAACATATTGTTACCAATAAACTTGATTGATTGATTGAAGGTGAAGCTAAATTCTCACTACAAAAAGTTGGGATCTGGTCCGATTTTAAAAATTCCAACGGATATCGATAAAATACATATGATTTCATCAGAGAAGTTTTGTTCCCAATTTTTTTCCAACGAAGAATAAAAAATTATAGCGGTTTTTAGATAGGCATTGCGACATGCGCATGCGCCAAGGTCGATATGTATGAAGTCCTACAAAACATGCGTCGAAGTGCTCTCTGTGCCAGGGTAACCAAGCGACGTTGATAGCTTCAGCTGATTCTGCGTCTCTGTCTGCTTCCCATCCATAGAGATATCTTATCAATTTGATTCATAATTTGCAGCAAAATGAGCCGGGATAGGATATTCAAATTCGACAGTCAAACAATAAATTTTTTTGCTAAATTTTCACGGATTTCATTCGTAATATCGACCTATTAATACATTTATTGCAATTTTCCATCATTTCATTTGTAATATCGACTTTCATTGTTATTTAATTTATATAATATATTCAAAAAATATTGACGACATGCACATGCGCCGAGGGGTTTTATCATTCCTAGTGCTACGCAGTAGGGTGTCCTTCATTTTTATTTAAAATCAATAAATTTCAAAGAAATTTCAATAATTCAAAAGTTTTGAAAAAGCCACGAATTTCGTGGTGAAACGTAAACTTTTTAATAAAATCGAGTTTTTTGCGATTCACCAAGCCTGTTATTGCTAATAATTATCAAAAAGTTATATATATATATATATGTATATGTATATGTATATGTATATGTATATGTATATGTATATGTATATGTATATGTATATGTATATGTATATGTATATATATATATATATATATATATATATATTTAGATCCCCATATCTATAAGTCTTCCTTACGAGGTGCATCTATAAGTCATCCGCCAGAAGGAGTGGAAGTATATTGATATTTGTTCGTGAATATTGATTAATTTATTACACCTATATAGAATATGTAAAGAACTCAATTTTTTTTTTGTCAAAATTCGATTCAAGTCATAGTTGGTAAGTCTTCCAACGACTTCGCAATATTTTGGTCTTCCATTCAATATGCGAAGTTTCTTTTCGAAGCTATAGGTATTCCGGAAGGGTAATACACGGCAGCTTCTCGATTGATAGGTCTTCCTACAGCGTTGTCGCATGTACGGTCCGAGACATGTAAGATATTTCCACAGTATGAATTGAGATTTTATTTCATTTTACTTTGACCTCTCTGTCAATTTGACAGTGTTATAACGTGAAGATCGAGGAATATTTGAGCTTTTATCAATGAACCAGATGAAGATATTCAAAATAGAGCGGGTAAATTTTCAATTAGTTATACTAAAGTAGAAACAAAAGACGTTATTCAGAATGAAAAAAACAAAAAAGAAAGAATGTGGAATATTCGTTCACGTTGATATATTCGAAAACAAAATTGGTAAAAATTACTTGTACAAAGTGAATACCAGAACAAATCACCAAATGAATAGGGACTCCTTTATGGCGCATAAATTAATCTTTTCTTCAGCGTTTTGCTAAGTTTTTTTCATTATATAATAAAATTTTACAATAAAATAATATTTTGTTAATTAGTTTTTGAACCTTAATCACGCCTGGAATTCGCACTGCCATAACTAAATTTGACCCCCTTTCTGTATATCTTAAAAAACTGAATACCGTTTACTGAATTATTTTGTTGAGGATGAGAGTATTATTTGATATGTGAATATTCAATGAGGTTTTCAATCCATAATCTAGAGATGCATACTTTCAATCATAATTAATGTAACACCTCTACAAAGATGAAATTTCAAATACGCTCAATACTTATTACATGATTGATATACAGGGTGAGTCAGATTTTGTAGCAGGTATTTAAATCTTGTAAAGGACATTTTTTATGATGAAAATCTCTTATGAACATATATGCTTAGAAGCTTTGTTTCTGATATAAAGGGTGCCGAAGTTTTATATTTTTTTGGTTTGTTCCAAGTTTCCTCCTATAATTTTCGAAATAATTGAATGGAATTTGGTACACCTATTACACTTCGATAGCTCAATGTTTGAGGCTTTTAAGGTTTTCTGAATACTTACAGGGTGATAAATTTTTGAGGTCGTACCCAATTCAACCCACTCAAACTTTTTGGTGCTCTGCCTCTGCTTCTAATGAAACATGAATTCGGATTCTCTCTTTAATTTGGATACTTTTTGCTCTCTTGTATGTTTTTCTAAAACTGTATTGATGTCGAGATAAATATCAAAAATAATTGACTTATAAAGAAACTTCATTTCTTGAACACACTTCATTTGATATTCAGTAATTGAAGTTAATGACTAACAAAGTGTTTTATGTGAAACAAACAAACAAAATAACAAAAAAATTAACACTTATAAATAAAGTTTGACAAAACTTCTCACAGCAAATGCTTAAAATATGATCCGTTTTGTTCCAGGCACATTTCAAAGCGGCGTTGAATTGAACGTCTTGCGCTAATGAAATGCTGAACTCTTATTTCTTGACACGCATTTCACGTTCATTCAATATGGCGGCGTGCGTGAAGCGGAAAAAATTGTGTATTTTGCATTTCAAATATCTACTGACTAACCATCCTAGACACCATATCAAAAATTCAGAACTACCGGACCCTTCGTAAGATCCTCCTCTATTCACTGGATTAAATTGAGTACGACCTCAGAAGTGTATCATCCTGTATGTATTCAAAAATGCTTGATAGCCCCAAATATTGGGTTATTGAAGTGTGATATGTTTACCAAATTTCAATTCATCTGTAATTTTTTCAGTCATTAACTATTAATGTCAAATAAAGTGTGTTCAAAAAATAAAGTTTCATTACAAGTCAATTATATTTAGCATTTATCTCGCCATCCATGCAGTTTTCGAAAAATATGCAAAAGAGCAAAACATAACCACATTGAAGAGGGAATCTGAATTGATGTTTCATTAGAAGCAGAGGCGGCACGCAAAAAAGTTCGAGAGGGCTGAATTGGGTGCGAACCCCAAAAGCCAAATATTAAGTCATTGAAGTGAAATAGGTGTGCCGAATTTCATTCAATTATTTTGAAAATTATATGAGGGAACTTAGAAAAAAAACAGAAAAATATAAAACTGTGGCACCCTGTATATCAGAAACGAAGCTCTCAGGCATATATATTTATATGAGATTTTCATCATAAAAAACTGTTTAACACAAGATGTTAAAGTCCTGCTACAAAAAACTGACTCGCCCTGTATACTGCCATGTAGAAAAATATCATCAAACTCAAGTAAATTGCGAACGTTCTTCGTCTCGCAAAAAGACGATCAAGCCCTTCACCATCCATGCTACAAAACAAGAATTTAACAAAAAGGTAACCCTTAAATTCCTAGATTATCCTAGAGATTCTCGAAGCTTTTGATCACAGGCAAAGGTAATCTGCAACAACTTTACTCATTCTTCGTTTTCGCCTTCAATTGAAAACTGTGACTTGCTGGCATCAAGCTTCAAAGAAGAAGCCAAGTTCACCATAAACTCTACTTTAGATGTAGGTCAAAAGATACCTCCAAATATTTCTATGCTATAGGTTTTAATTTTTAAATTGAAAATTCGCACATGAAATATCTGTCGTATAATGAAACATTTTACCATCTAGTCTACAAAACAAGAATTTGACAATTAACCAATAAGCTACTCGATTATCCTGGTGGTTCATGGAGCGTTTGATCACTGGCAAAGTAACTAGCAATAAATTGATACTTATTCTTCTTTTCCGCCAGTTGTTTAAACCGATGACCCAAAGTAATGAAATTATCCATCATTTCACAGAACATCTCTAACATCTCCCACTAGTAACCATCAATACGGCTTGCGACGTTGTCGTTCAACAGATGACGTACTCAACTATATCACGCACCTTTAGATAAGCTTTATCAAGACTCATGTAGAATCATAAGTAGTTGGTCTAGATATTTCTGAAGCCTTCAACCGAATTTTGTACACGCCACTATTATCGAAGTTTGAATCTTATGATCTTCCCGAACAATTATACGGCTTGATCGAAAATTACCTCCTCACAAGGCATGTTGTGGTCGATGGTGCAAGCTCGGACCCACATACTCTAAACGCCGGTATGCCTATCTTGTTACTAACGATTTTTCTGAAATATATTCATGATTTTTTGAATTCGAAGAAGAAACAGACTTATGAGCTCCGCTAACGACAGTACTTTAATAGAATCCACCACCAACAGAAGACGTATCAGCGCATTTACATAAAGCTGTCAATGTGTTGCTCAAGCTGAGTTCAGAAATAGCGATCTCAAGATCATTTATTTCTGGAGATCTTATCATTTATTTGCTTTTAATGCCACCAAGATATAAGCATTCAGCTTTTCAAAAAAAAACCTTTTCGCATCAATCCTGAACTATTAGTGGAGAACAATTTACTAACCTTACCAGTGAAATACCTCTGTTAAGAATTGGCGTTAACTTTTATTTAACTTGACACGAACAAGACTGAATCATTGCCAAATTTCGTGCAAATTTTTTTTTCCACGTCAAATCAGCTACAGCTGTGTTATACAGCGCTTAGATTCGTCCAGTATAAGAATACTACTGTCATGCTTGGAGCTCTCCTGAATCAAACGATGCTATGACTACAGCGGTTTAAACCCAGCATATACCTACCGCCGTGTGTTCAAATTATTCCGAGGCACTCGAGACGCTTTTAGCTCAGTAAAAAAATGATGAACGAAATGTTATGAAAAAAGCTGTTTGCATTGGTTTTAACCACTAATACCAGATAGGAATCAATTTCAATAACATACAAGCATACAAGTAATCAATTCAAAGACAGAATAACTACTAAAACAAATGAATTTCAGTAAGAAAAGTATTAATAATCATTTTGCCATGTGAAATATGACTTTCCTGATTTACCTTCGATGACCTGCCTTTCCACCGTTGGGCAATTAACGACAACGTGAATAGCAGTATACATACCTAAATAACGTCAAACATTATTAACTGAACGTTTTAGCATTAGCGAGAAGTTCTCTGTTTCAAAATAAAACACAAAAGTCACTTGACTACCCTATGTGACACCTAGAATCTGCGAATCATAATGGTATACACACCATTGGATAGGTATTGGTGAGTCTTGATTAAGTACCACACTTAGTGGTCTGAGCATTTGCTGGAACAGGAGAGCCCTCTAATGGATAAATTCTGTAGCATAATTTTTTCCATGTTCTGGTTTGAATGCATCACAACAAATGACACTTCACAATGAAGTTATTTGTATCGTTAGGTCTGGCTTGAACTTTTGATTGGTAGACTTAACTGGCAGGTCACTTGGGTCGGCCAAAGAGTCCTAAAACCTTGGTTATGCTAGATGTTCGTCATAGCATAACCCACATACTTGAAACTTGGTCACATGGACTTCCCATTTGATTGCCCTACACTCTTACATTACTTGTCCATCTAAGGTGGCGCTATCTTGGTCATATAGACCTTTGGTAATTGGTCTTTCTGATACAACAGACTGTGATTCATGATTCAGGATTATCAAAAGACATACAACTATACCGAAAGCTATGCATCTATGTCAATGAGTAGAAAATAGCAGAGAAGGGAAAAAAATTAACTGAAAAACAGTAATTCATACCTACTTCTTCCGATTTAAATATTCCTTTGATGAAAAACTACTGATCTATACGAAAAGCTAGAAATCCCCTCATCCGCATACATACTTATTTTGCCATTAGCAGTTAGAAAACGCTAGTTTTTCGAAATAAAAAACGTATTTTTTGTAAGTGTATTAATTATTCGAACATAATTTCATTCGAGTACCTTAAAATAATATTTTAGCTATATTACTAGTGTTGCAAATATGGCTATAAGTAGTTATAATTCGGACGAACTTTTTTATTTTACATTATATAATTAATAATATTCACTATTGTCTGAGAAATTTTTTGAATTTCTCATAACAATATTACTCGCAACAAGATTCAAATTCTCAGCCTTCTCAATTTTCGAGAAGAAAATAAACTATAAGAAATTTTTTGTAACGAACGCTTCAAAAATAAATTTGTATTCTTCATTGTAAATTTGTGAAAGTAGGTATATTTAGAACCGTTCGCAATATAACACCTTCTTTCAGAAATCGACTTCTTTTAATTGTAGTTACAAAATCGTATACAGATCACACCGGAATAAGATTTAGCAAGGCAAAATAACCTCGTCGAAATCATAGTTGAAAACTACGACGTAGTTTAATTCGGACGAATCTTCCGTTTATAACATACTGATGCAGTGTTGTCTTTTAAGGAAGACTGATAAACTGTACAACGGAAAAGTAAAATAGGGTGGTTTACTTATCCACTGCTGGGTTGCATTTCAATATACGCACGTAATATACACGCTATTGTAGCGCCCTCAAAGAATGTGGCGTATAGTAGGAACTAAAATATACATAATTTATAAAAAACAGTTTTTTGTCTTCCTTCTCAAATTTCACCATATTACCCCTAGGGTCATTTAACGTCGATTTAGAGCAGATGCGATAAGTCTTCCGATATACGGAAGACTCATTGCACCGGAAGACCTATTAAATGTAAATGCGGTGTTGATGGAAGACCTATACGCCGTGTGATACATATATATATATATATATATATATTTTTATATATATATATATATATATATATATATATATATATATATATATATATATACAGGGTGAGTCATTGATATGGGAAAGCTTGATTGCAGCTACACCGTTAATGATATCGAAACGAACCAAACGGTTCTCCAAATGGGAGGTCAGAGTGCAGTTCGTAAAATTATTTTGCCCTTCACAGGGTGTACCATTTTTACGGAGCAAATTTTAAGATCTTTTTTTTAAATGGCATTCTATAAATTTTTACACATATTTGAATTTGTCCTTTATTGAGATTTGTAAATTCGTTAAGTTTTTGCAAATCGCTTCAGCCGTTCAGAAGTTATTCAATTTTTTCTAAAATCGCAGGGCACTTGATTTTTTGAATATCAAGTTGTTGTTTGGGATGTATCTAAATAATTGTTCTGGGTATCTTTTGACGGAGAGATAATCTATTTTAATTGTGACATTACCTTACTGTGACACATTGATTTTGGTACACTTTGAAAGGCCATATCTTGATTTTTTCAAATGGCACTCTATTTATTTGATTACTTAGTCGCATTGAACATGTCATTTTTCATCTTTTCTATATTTATGTTTTTTTCCAAAAGTTGATGGTTTAGAAGCTAATCCACATTTTCAAAAAAATCAACACATTATTTCATCTTTTAAACAAGTGACATGAAAAACAATAAATTCTGATAACAGACGTCAACGTAACTGCTGCGGGCGGCAATTTCAAAGTTTGATGAGAAATTACTGAAATCAAATTATAAAAGCTTAGGACAGGGTGTCCCATTTTGGGTACTTTTGAATGGTATCTCCGTTATTTTTGAAGATAGAGGGTAACGGTTTTCGCGACACTGTGCTACTTTTTCGAAAAACTGAAGATGCCGTCAACATAATTTTAATAACTCTTTTAGTTTTTAAGATACAGGGCATTGTTGAAAATGTTGCATTTTGGGATCCCCGTCGTATCGCCGTTATCCTTCATCTTATCGAAAATGTAATATAACATTCTTATAGATTTTTTTCCGTAGAATGCATCGGTGTAGATAATTTTTGTTACATGTTTACTATTTTTGAGTTATAAAGCAAACTTATGTTTTTTTAAATGGAATACCCTGTATATCTATAGACTATAAAATTTGTCTTTTTTTTACCTTTTCAAAAATATATGATACTATAAACTTTTTCTCAGAAACGCGCAAATAAAAGACAATTTTCTGAAATTGAATGCATAAATCAATAGAAGGCCATGGATAACAACAATGAACAAGTGAAAGTCTGTTATCAGAATTAATTGTTTTTCATGTCACTCGTTTAAAAGATGAAAAAATGTGTTGATTTTTTTGAAAATGTGAATTATCTTCTAAACCTTCAACTTTTGGAAAAAAAACGTAAATATAGAAAAGATGAAGAATGACATGTTCAATGCGACTAAGTAATCAAATAAATAGAGTGCCATTTGAAAAAATCAAGATATGGCCTTTCAAAGTGTACCAAAATCAATGTGTCACAGTAAGGTAATGTCACAATTAAAATAGATTATCTCTCCGTCAAAAGATACCCAGAACAAATACTTAGACACAGCCCAAATAACAACTTGATATTCAGAAAAACAAGTGCCCTGCGATTTTTAAAAAAAATGCCTGCAAACGCATTAATTTTCAGAAAAAATTGAATAACTTCTGAACGGCTGAAGCGATTTGCAAAAACTTAACGAATTTACAAATCTCAATAAAGAACAATTTTAAATATGTGTAGAAATATATAGAGTGCCATTTAAAAAAAGTATCTTAAAATTTGCTCCGTAAAAATGGTACACCCTGTAAAGTGCAAAATAATTTTACGAACTGCACTCTGACCTCCCATTTGCAGAACCGTTTGGTTCGTTTCGATATCATTAACGGTGTAGGTGCAATCAAGCTTTCCCATATCAATGACTCACCCTGTATATATATATATATATATATATATATATATATATATATATATATATATATATATATATATATATATATAATTATATATATATATTCGAATTGTTGTTGCCTGTGATCTATTTTTAATCTCTTGATAATTATTAGCAATAACAGGCTGGTTGAATCTTGAAAAACTCGATTTTATTAAAAAGTTGACGTTTCACTACGACATTCGTAGTTTTTCAAAACTTTTGAAAAAATTGAAATTTCTTTGACATTTATTGATTTGAAAAAATTTGAATAGACAAGGACTACTTTGTCTCGCAAAAAATTTTTTCCGAATGTGGTTGATCTTTGTTATTTATTACGTGCTATTCAGTCTAATATCAACATTTAAAATTGTTATCATTAGATGGCAAGCGAAACCACAGAAACCTTTACCTACGTAATGTTCGAAAATAAAAATAATAGGGTACTATTTATCTAACATCAAAGAAATTAGTCGCAGGAAAATATTAAAAAAGTAGAGCAGAATTATCGGTATAGAACGTTTATATGGAAGCAGCCGTTGACACGTGTTTCGGACTCTTTGGTCCTCATCAGAACGGCGTAGCAAAGCATTGGATTGAAAATTTGGAGATGAAAATAGTACAACAAATAAAAACCTCTGCTACGGAAGACAATCACACGTTTGTGGACTATTGTTTGAACTCTCCGGTTTGGGAGATTTGGTCAAACTCTGACACGGAGGCGATTAATGCCATCCGCGAGATCTCAGAACGAGTAAATAAACAATAATAAAGAAATTAATAAAATCGAGTTTTTTAAGATTCAACCAGCCTGTTATTGCTAATAATTATCAAGAGATTATATATATATATATATATATATATATATATATATATATATATATATATATATATATATATATATATATAAACAAAAAAAACTTACCCGTCCTTCGCAAATGTAAGATACATATCCAACATCACCTTCGAAATAGCTCTATCGTTTTCAGTTGACAAAGTGTCATAGTCACTTTTCATTATATATATGCTATCATCTGAATGCGACACACCTGTAAATGAAAACTGTGAGTTAACATTGCGTTAAGGAGGAAAGATTTTCAATCTTATTTCCGGAATAGTCCGGGAGCCAGTAACAGATTTACATGACCAAGTTCCTCTCTAGCGATAAATAGCGGAATACATCAGAGAGTCGTATACCAAGCTAGTTAGTTGAGTACGTTAGGTACGCTGGCTAGTATTTGGGAGGTCTCGGGTTCAAACCCCGGGGTCGACTGGTCTGCCATGAGTTTTTCTCA
This sequence comes from Cynegetis impunctata, assembly GCA_030704885.1. Classification (NCBI taxonomy): domain Eukaryota; kingdom Metazoa; phylum Arthropoda; class Insecta; order Coleoptera; family Coccinellidae; genus Cynegetis; species Cynegetis impunctata. The sequence goes on from JARQZK010005059.1 coordinate 1,187,658, forward strand.
GAGGTTTCCTCATGGTAATGTAAGTCACTGCTTGCAAACTTACAAGGCGAATGCTGGGCCAGTATTAATCCTCTGAACCCTACCCACACTTCCTATGTTCCATAAATATCCCGTCTCACCTTTCCGTAATGCACTTGTACATACAAGTGTATCCTCTGATCTGGCTGAAGGAGTTAATCCCAAACTCAAGCTGCCCGCCTCCCTGACACATACTTCAGGGAGGAATGAAACACGTGTGTTTCCTTTTTTTTCCAGAGAGTCGTATCATAAAGCTTAGTGAACGTCAGCTACGGTTCCGAAGGTCGAATGAGCAGTGGTAGCTTCACACGAATGAATATTATATACTATTTAATAGTATTTTTTATCAACTGATGCAATTATAAATATCTATTTATTTTTTATTCATGCAGTAACTTTTGTCTTTTTCTTCGATATTAATTCAACTTTTTTCTTTGATATTAATTCAACTTTTTGAGGTTGGTGACCGATAAGAAAACAATTTTTTTTTTATTTCGAATGAATGAGAATTTAATAACGTTTAAAATATTTTATACTTATTGTAAGGAACATACAAATTATTTTGCTGACGTGTATTAACCTCATGCTTATCTTTCACTAAATTAAGAATACTCTTATTAGTATATATATATATATATATATATATATATATATATATATATATATATATATATATATGGAAAACAGAATTCTTCGTGTTAACGACACACGTTCGTGGCAATAAAATGAAGTGAACTAGGACATTTATTTGAAACTAATCAAACAAACCTCCTAGCGGAGCTGGTTATAAGAATTCACGAAGCATCGAAAGATCAACATCTACCCCAGACGGTAATTGTTCGAAATGTTAATTTGTTTATCACAATCGATGGAAATTGATAGACAGACTGTTTCGCCCTTATCGGGGCTCATCAGTATCATCCATCCACCGAGAGTGATAACCAAACCAACATTTCAAACGGTCATACATATTTCTTCTAGTAACTCCATGACATATAAATATGACACAGCGCCACCAGTCGGAAACAATTGAACCACATCTTTCAGAGCAGAAGAAAACATTTCGGCAACGAAAACTCGTACGACCTGACACCCGAAGGTGGTTACTATAATCGCTAAGCAAGAGTAAAGTTGATACATCCATTTTGATGTAATTCAACATTCACACGCCGCAAGTAACAAGCGCTCCAAATTTTATACCTTCTACAGGTAGCAAATGAATGGAAAACAGAATTCTTCGTGTTAACGACACACGTTCGTGGCAATAAAATGAAGTGAACTAGGACATTTATTTGAAACTAATCAAACAAACCTCCTAGCGGAACTGGTTATAAGAGTTCACGAAGCATCGAAATATCAACATATACCCCAGACGGTAATTGTTCGAAATGTTAATTTGCTTATCACAATCGATGGAAATTGATAGACAGACTGTTTCGCCCTTATCGGGGCTCATCAGTATCATCCATCCACCGAGAGTGATAACCAAACCAACATTTCAAACGGTCATATATATATATATATATATATATATATATATATATATATATATATATATATATATATATATATATATATATATATATATTTATATATATGTTTCAAAAACAAATAAGCTTGGAAGAGTTAATATTCGAAGTATTTGAAAAAGACTCTTACAGGAATATAAACTGAAAACACCAGATATACATCTAATTATTCTTTTCTGTGATAAAAAAACTATACAAGCAAGAGATGACTAACCCTAGAAGATGACACCATATCGTAATCTCGATTCTGCGTGAGCATAATAAAGAGATACTAGTTGTTTTTCATCTAAAACAGTGCGCAAGTTTTTAAACATATAAACTACACTATTCAATTTTCCCAAAACATATTCGCAATGATTTTTAAAATTGAGACATTCATCCAAATAGACTCCCAAAAAATTCACATTATTACTTTGTTCAGGCAGATTTTCCCCTACATAAACATTTACTCTAGAGCACTTCCTCTGGTAATTATGAAACCGTATAAGAGCCGTTTTATTGCCGTTAAGAAACAAGGAATGATCACCAAACCATCTATTCGCTGCATCTACTACTTCATTACATTTGCGTTCCAAACTACTTTCTAGTTTGTAGATATACAGTCAATGTCATTTATATAAAGAACGGATCGGGCCCAATATAGATCCTTGTGGGACACCTATGTTTACATTCACACATCTATAACTGATCTATTGTTCCGTTTTCTCATTGCTAAAAAAATGCTAACATATTGTTTTCTGATTTCAAGAAATGTCTTTATCCATTTTAAAGCAGAATCATTCATTCCATATTTCGATAATTTAGCTAATAAGACCATGTGATCGACGCAGCCGAATCGCATAAGATCACAAAAAACTACAACAGGGCAACAGGAATGGTTTGTCCCTTATTATTCGCTTTTGAGGAAAATTGTACATAAAGAAGTATCCTTCTTCCAAAAATTGTGAATAATTCTGGACCAGCTTGTTTATATTAATTTGATTTTTTCCTAACTCACCCAGATCTTTAGTCGTATTACTGAAATATTCCGTAACGCTGTGGACACCCCTGTAGTTAAACCAGTAATAATATACTGGAGATTTGATGGCAGCAGCATGCAATCTGATGGCTTTGTCAAAGTCTGTGATGAAAAGCCGATCACTTATTAGCTGTAAGTAAAATAGGCAATTATCCAAAATAATATAAACTATAAATTGAAAAACTCTATCGCAGCGAGCTGCATCAGAAAAGCAGGTTTTTATAACGTATACAGTTTGAAAAATCTATTAATTCATTCATGATTTCTGTACCAAATCCAAAAAAAATATTTCCCTCTAATGTGTAAACAATACTTACTGCCTCCCCGAGCGGTCAACCCCCTAACCAATTCGTCCCATTACCAATCGCATCCAACTTATCATACGAAACTACGTACTCACAAACTTTCAACCCTATTCCTACAAAATTGCACCCTTTATCGCGTGAACAAGATTTATTTCCTCCTCCGGGGGGTCAACCCCCCAACCAATTCAAATAGAAATGAACACCATCCAAGGTATCGTACGAAACTACCTACCTACAAAGTTTCAACCCTATGGTCCCAAAATTGCGCCTTCTATAGTGTAAACAAGATTTATTTCCTCCCCTGGGGGGTCAACCCCCAACTATTCGCACCAAAACCAATTCCATTCAATATATCATAAGAAACTACCTACTCACAAACTTTAAATCCTATTGCTCCAAAATTAGGCCTTCATCATGTGAACAAGATTTACTTCTTCCCCCCAAAGGGTCAACCCCCCAACCAATTTGAACCAAAGCAAAACGATATCGAAGATTTCTTTCGAAAATACTTACTTACAAACTTTCAACCCTATTACTCCAAAATTGCGACCTTTATCGTGTAAATAATAATAAATAAATAATTAAAATATTCAAAATATTACTAAATATTTTTAGTTAATTGCCTACAAACTAAAAAAAAAGTTTCAGTTGCATCGTGATTTCATAAAATAAAACCACACAATAAATTTTAATTTACACTAAGCGGCCTTACGTAGGTAAAATTTGAAACGACGTTAGTGTATCCTTTAGAGGTTTCAACTTTTTTTTACTGAACGGCACCACTTTGATGTGCAGATTTCTTGATATTTCGTTGTTTTTAATGATTTTCTCCTCTCCGCATCTCGTACAGATTAAGTTAAAAGGTTGAAATTTTACATGTGAATTGAGTTGATGTTGAAAAAGTTTCTTTTGTTGGGTTGAACTTTTATTTAAACAGCCGCCTTTTTGATATAGATGCCTTGTTTATTAGTGGGTTTGAAAGTTTTGGTCATGACCACAGATCCTCGAAATTGAATATTAGAGAACACTACGACCCTCTTCACTGAAAAAAATAATCCGTTGTGAATACCGAAAGATAACTATATTATACCAAGCGTTGTGGTCAAATAGGCGCCAATCACTACATTTATTAAATATTACCACTTCAAAATAGTATGATCCAAACAATAATAAATACTGCTTAAGCATCAAGTACTTTTCCTGTTTGGTTATTATTTACCACTACAAAAAAGTAACTCCCACTTGTCGATTTGATCTTATTTATCGGTGGCATGGAATACTACATAACAAAATAAGGGTATTACCTAGCATTTATATGACAATTTACACTACTACCTTCGTATTTTTGTCCATAAATCTATGGTTATTATTTATCTGCACTGATATAATAGAGATTATTGCAGGTTCATCACTAAATGAGTATTTCATACGTACTATTAGTCCGGGAGGTAATGTCACTTTTTAATATGACATTGTATGTAGACTGAGTTATGAATGTTTTGATCGTTTTTACACCACTAAAGACTAAACCGAGCGTCAGCTGGCGCGACCGCGGTGGGTGGGGTTGTGGGAGGCTGCGGAAGTTGTCGGAAAAATGTTTAAAAACAAAACATTGTATGAGAGCTGAAAATGTGTGAGCTCGTTGTTTACAAACTCGATTAGATAAAAAAATTAGTCAGCTGCATGACTGTGGGTGGAATGCACGTCAGCTCCGCGTATGAATTTGTAGGAAAAATGAGAAAATGATAACATTTTATTCGGGCTGAAATTCATTCAAGGGACAGTTTACAGTTCATATTTGACGAAAACAATCGTCAGCTGGCATCAGAGTGGTGGAAAGTTCGTCAGCTGGGTCTCTGAAATATAGCGCAGCGTTCGAACGCTTTGAGCGCGCGGAAGCTTTTGCGGTCCAGCTGACGTATTTTCCACTGTCGTCGGGCCAGCTGACGTTTGATTTTTTACTTTTCAATATTCAAACGAATATTTACAACATTTTCAGCCTGAATGATCTCAATTCTGTGGGAAAAATCGATGATTCTTCAACTATTATTTTTTGACGCGAATGAATGAAGTAAAAATTTGAGAATTAACAGTATTTCTATGTAATTTATTTATCTATAAAGTGAATTAACGTAACTCTCTTTATATTCAATTTGAAAATTGACTGTAATCATTCCGAATAAATGACTGTAATTAATCTAGTAGTGGAGCAAAATCATCATCTTTTTTTGTATTCTTTGTTAAAATACACTTAAAAAAGGTCCTATGGCTTTTCACGATAAAGTTAATATTTTTAGAGATATGAATTTTTAAAGGTTCGAAAAATCTTGAATTACCTTATAACGGACCTTTTTTAAGTGTATTTTAACAAAGAATACAAAAAAAGATGATGATTTTGCTCCACTACTAGATTAATTACAGTCATTTATTCGAAATGATTACAGTCAATTTTCAAATTGAATATAAAGAGAGTTACGTTAATTCACTTTATAGATAAATAAATTACATAGAAATACTGTTAATTCTCAAATTTTTACTTCATTCATTCGCGTCAAAAAATAATAGTTGAAGAATCATCGATTTTTCCCACAGAATTGAGATTATTCAGGCTGAAAATGTTGTAAATATTCGTTTGAATATTGAAAAGTAAAAATCAAACGTCAGCTGGCCCGATGACAGTGGAAAATACGTCAGCTGGACCGCAAAAGCTTCCGCGCGCTCAAAGCGTTCGAACGCTGCGCTATATTTCAGAGACCCAGCTGACGAACTTTCCACCACTCTGATGCCAGCTGACGATTGTTTTCGTCAAATATGAACTGTAAACTGTCCCTTGAATGAATTTCAGCCCGAATAAAATGTTATCATTTGCTCATTTTTCCTACAAATTCATACGCGGAGCTGACGTGCATTCCACCCACAGTCATGCAGCTGACTAATTTTTTCATCTAATCGAGTGTGCAAACAACGAGCTCACACATTCTCAGCTCTCATACAATGTTTTTTTTTAAAACATTTTTCCGACAACTTCCGCAGCCTCCCACAACCCCACCCACCGCTACTCGACCAGCTGACGGTCGATTCTCTCTTGATCAATGGAAGAACTAGAAATGGTGAAAAATGCAGACTGCATAATATGACATATTGAAAAGTGACACTACCTCCCGGACCATAAGCTATATTCACCCTGAACCTAATACCACTACAGGTAAGATATTTAATATATACATGTTATTGAACATTTCAACTGATGAAGTAGTCTATAATAATTGAAGCTATCGTCATTCGGATGTGGTATTTAATAGATTTGTCGTGATATTGAGCACTCATAAAAGTAGTATAACTGACATATTAATTGTTCAATGAAATTTAATCGACATAACCATTCATTTAGTAAACAGAAAATCTATTCTTTTTCCTCAGTGTTGAAGAAGCTACGCAAGAGTCCTACGCATTTTTTTTCATAGGTGAGACGATACTTCCGAAAGTATGATGACATAACTAGAAATGTCAAAGTTGGCATAAATATATTACAGCAGAATTCTCGAGTACTGAATTATTTATTTTTATCAGCAGCGTATAGTCGTCAAAGAATGCAGAGCGTATTTTATAAAATTATAATTTCTTTTCTGCTGATAATCTTTTCGGTGGAAATAGCAGAATCAGTTGATTTTGAGTTAAACAGAAAAGTTAGTCAACTTTATGATCTGTCGGATGTATGTGTCGAGGGTACCAATTTCCAATATTTCTTGCCGTTTCGTTCAGGAGGAACGGATGCCCTTCAAATTATGTTATCGCAGCCAAAGGTGCATGATACACATTGCTCAATAACTTTCAACATACATAAATACGACAAGCAACATTTACAAATTATTGTTATGGAGATTTTCTCTAATTCTCAATATACTAATGAGGAAATGTTGAAGCAGTGTAGAGGGGATAATTCAGCTGATTTTCTGAATATCTATGACGTAGACCCTGGGATGAAAGCGTACAATTGTTGCGATTTATTTTCGATTGGCGATTTAGGTCGTCCATTACTTGTTCACGTTTCCCCTGTCAATAAAGCTATAGTGCGGATTAACTCAGTCAGTTACTTGCATGTAATGAAGATTACTGCTACTTCTGGTCGTGCTCTATTGAAGGATATGTATTGCTCACCAATGGAAGTAGAATGCCGAATTGGCGAGTATACACTTTGTGTCAACGTTAGATTGGTTTGTGATGGAAACATCAACTGTGGAGCCTATGACAAATATGACGAGGACCATAAAGTTTGTTTGAAGGAATTTTACGATGGTTACTGGCTTATTGGTCTAGCAATAGTAGCCGTTTTTGTATTAGTGTATTCGATTTTCTTATTTTGTATAAGATTGCACATGACGAAAACTGCAGGAAACTTTTTCATATTCAACGAAGACAAAGAAAACAAATTGGTAATCAGGTCTGAGATGAATCCTCACGGATGGCGGAAATATGTTAAAGAAGGGGAAATACATGATGCGTCCGTTCAAGAATCATTAATCACTTAATCAATGTCATTTTACTTAATTTTACATTAATAAAACTCTTAATAATTATTGTTCTTCTGTATGATCTCACGAGTTATTCAAAAATTGATCAAATCATAAATTCAGTTGCATAAGGTGAGTATGTATTTTATTTTCTGGTATGCTGCTATTTCAATGTTGAAATTTCTTGTTTTATCGTGAAGGTTTTGTTCGCCTCCTTATCCTTGTTAACCCTCCGTCGGGCGCACCTCTGAACGAAACGGAATCATGCGCACTCGGCCCGAGAGACCACCCACATATTTTGCCCTCTTCCCCCACCTAATCAAATTTCAATTCAAAACAGCGACCCTACCTTGGGTAGGGTCTAAGGAAAGCAAATATACCAAATTGAATGAAAAATAGAACGAGTTTAATGAACAAAATGAAGCTTAAAATAAAACAACCAAAATTGCTAATTTGACACAAAATAAAATTTGAAATTGAACTGAAAATGAATCATGAAAGTAAAAAAACAGAAAACAAAAGTGTTATAAAGTCTTTTCAGAGGTGGGGCCTTCATTGTTCGCCTCAGTCCTGGGCGGAAATTGATGTTTGGTCTTCTAAACTAGCACTTATATAACAAGTCTGGCACAGAAATTACATGGCTTAGGCATATCTTTTCATGACAATTTTGACATTCGCAATTTATCATCCTCCTAAATCCTGTTCCAGCCAAGCACGAGACAAAGTTTTGAGGAAGATTCTTCTTTTTAGTGGTTCCAGTCCATTTCCCATCGAAATAACTTGTGAATTTATTCCGAAATATGTTTAAAAATCTCATCTTCGATTTTATAATACAATCGGGCGCACTCGGCCTCACAAGTCAGGGGAGTTCTCAGCAAACCGGGTGACGGTTGAGAACAGAATGGATTGAACTATGCTAGTCCCCACCTAGAGTTAGGAAACTGTTGGGAAGGGTGCCCCGCTCAGCCACCTAGTGTAGGAGGGTCATTTAAAAAGTGTTTTGCTGGCCTTTAAGGCCAGCTGCGCCCGACGGAGGGTTAAATTGGCTAAACGCGTAAATTATAAGCAGGTATTCACTTTGAAAACCTGCTCATTAAAATCGGTGCGATTAGCAAAGTTGGACTTAGGAGCAAGATAATTTTCGGTTCATGACTTTTTATGATTCTTTCTCTCTCTCTTTGTATATAAATATATATATATATATATATATATATATATATATATATATATATATATATATCTATATATATATATATATATATATATATATATATATATATATATATATATATTTATATATATATATATATATATATATATATATATAAATCAGGGGCGGCTATTCAAAGGCGGCTAAGGAGGCTAAGCCTCCTCCTCAATAATATTCCGTGTATCACTAATATATTATATTGAATAGTCAGCATTCAGCATATTCATATTAATCAAAATCATATTATTTTATGCACCTACCTTCCTTCCAACCTACATTATATAATATAATTTATTAATTAAGATAGAAGGTATTTACATTTACTGCATTTCATTCATTTCAAGATTTGTGGCAACGCTGCGGAGGCTTAGAAAGGTATATTCTCAACGTTCATTATGCCTGCCACAGAAAAGCAAACACCGGTGCGAATACTGCCAATGAATACTTCATTGCAATAGAAAAGCAAAACACATGTAAATGGCAACATCGATGGCGACTGAGTCTTATACAGTGTCGACCCATCACAACTATAGAATTTCGGGTAAAACCGAGTGAATTCGTTGGAAAGCATTAATTTAATCGTAGTGACTAATGGCCGAAAACAGCTTGTTTACTTATATTGCTCGCGTATTGTTTTAAATGAGTTTGGTTACTGAAGTTAATTTCAAAATTTTAATGGTGACTCAGTGGAATATTTGTTATCCCATAACTTTAGTGCACTAGGTTATGAGGATAAAGTTTTGATAAAAACATTGCGACCTACCCCTGAATTAAACAATTTGGTGCAGCGTAACAGACAACAAAACCGCGGTTTTAATACAAGAAATTATGAGAGACATCCTTGCCTAACCGGATCACAGGTAAAAAGTAAATTATTTTGTTGGCAGTGTTTACTTTTTACTAGAGAAAATGTCTCTGTTTGGGGCAGCTTAGGATTTGACGATTTAAAAAATTTATCACGTTCTTTGGAAAGGCACGAAACATCCCAGGAACATGTCGTGTCGCGGATCAAATTCAAATTGCTTGGAAAACAAAACATAATTAATGTTATTGATGCTTGCTGGGCAATAATTGATTAATTCCTCGAATAGGTAACAAATTCGTTAAGTGGGTAGGTAGGTACCTATTTTGTGAAAGAAAGAAAAATTTGATGAATAGATGAATTGATTAATTGGCTGAGAAGAGTTTTCGTGAATATTGTAAATAGGAGTTGTAGGTCTCAAGGTAGACACTCGAAAGTAAAAAAAATTTTTTTCCAAACAAATTAATAGCTTAGGGTGCTTGTTTTACTTTGATTTTCTTTAAATTATAAGGCGGTTGACCTTGAAATCCTAAAACTTTTCGCATATGGTGTATTTTTTAAAACCTCTTGTAGCCTCCTTAAACCAAAACCTTACGAGCCGCCACTGAATTATATATATATATATATATATATATATATATATATATATATATATATATATATGTTCATATGTATTTTTCGTTGTTTACATGTTTACACGAAAAAGGGGGTAATTTTGGAGCAATAAGTTGGAAATTTGTGAATAGGTAGTTTCGTTCGATATCTTGAATGGGATTGGTTTTGGTTCTGATTAATTGGGGGGGGGGTTGACCCTCTGGGGAGGAAATAAATCTTGTTTACATGATAAAGGGCGTAATTTTTGACCAATAGTATTTAGAGTTTGTGAGTAGGTAGTTTCGTATGGTATGTTGAATGGGATTGGATTTGGTGTGAATTGGTTGGGGGTTGACTTCCAACCATTCAATTTCATAACTGAATCGAATAGGATGGCGGGATTTATAAAAAGAAACTCAGTAGATTTCAGGAATCCTCAATCCATCTTGTCTCTTTACTATGCGTTTGTCCATAGTAAACTCTCTTTTGCCTCTGTCATCTGGAATCCAAAATACAACATACATACTACACGTCTGGAACGTGTACAAAATAGATTCTTAAGATATCTTGGATTTAAGAGCAATACACCGGTAGTTAATCACAATTATTCCAATATCAAATCTAAATTTAAAATTGTATCACTTGAACACAAAAGAATTATAACCGATCTATCTATGCTCTACAAAATATTAAATAATCATATTGATTCTAATGATCTATTATCTAGAATTAATCTAAGAACACCAAGGGCCAACGCAAGAAATAGAGATCTGTTTGCAGTGGATTTTCACCGAACTAACCTAGAACAGAATTCTCCAATCTGTAGATTTCAGTCACTGTTCAATCTTCATAATAATTTTCTAAAGCTGGATATTTTTGTTTTGCCAATAAAATACTAAAAGCACCGTCTAAAACAATACTTTTTAGGAATTTAGACGACTAAGAATAATTTCAGTTTGTTCTTGTCATTTTAAGTTTATTAAGTTTGTTATGTACTAATTATTTAGAATATAAATTGTTTAGTTTGTAGGTTAAGTTTATTTTATACACGTAGTGGATGCTGTTTTGGTACTTGGTACTGTTTGCAACCTAAATTGGTAAATAAATAAATAAACCAGGAGAGGAAATAAATCTTGTTCACACTATAGAAAGCGCAATTTTGGGACCATTTGGTTTACGTGGTTTTGTATTCGAAATATAAGCGAATTTGAAATATATTTCATTAATTATTATCAGTGTTTATAGATCTCTCAGCTTTAGCCCGATGATTCATCTTGATGATTTCAATCAAGTTTTATATTAGCGTCATAAAAACTTACAGCCAACAGTTTTTTCAAGTTGTAGAGTGTTACAGGTTCATCCCCAAGGTACTCTTTCCGAATTTTTTCTCCTACTGTTTTCAGCTGGCATCGCTTGACCGTGAAATTATAGTGCAGAATGTACGGCATCACATCATTCCACTTTTCGTCCAAGTCTTTCAAATTCTTCTCTGAGTAATAATCTGAAAGAACCACATGAGAGCGTTCTTATCCTTTTTGCTGGTCTTGAAGTTTGACGCATTGGTAAAAATCAATTTACTTATGTTATAATGTAAATAATTGGAGAAATACATCCATTATTACTGATTAACATTACAAAATCACAAAAAAAAATTGTTATTATCCTACGGAAAATAATTTCGGACCATTAATCGTTATATCTATATGCTAATCGAATTAAATACCTTTAATTGAAAAGTAATTGAGAGTTATAGGCGAATCAAAATAAGCTATACGCCGCCTGGTGACAATCAGAATAACTAAAAATCTTGACATAGTTCTTACGTTCTCCTTTGTTTCGTGTTTGTTTTTGTGTGATTTTTTACAAATATTTAGATATTATTTGCAATCATTTTGAAAGCTATGAGTCGTTCGAATCGTTATTGTTCAGTTCCTCAGTGTTCTTCCTGGGAAAAGAAATGTTCAAATGTGAATTTCCATGCTTTTCCTCCAGCTGGTGATAAATATCGTGTTTGTGTAGAAGGGAAAAAGGAATATTCCTAAAGTCTCTACTTTATGTGATTTGATAACTACAGATAGTGCTCTAAACAGTTTCACTGGTCTCAATAATATAAAACTATTAGATACAATAGTAAAAGCAGTACAATCTGTTTACAGTGATCAACGGTCACATAGATTAACAATCAAACAGCGTATTGTTTTAGTATTGACAAAATTGAAATGTGACCTTACATATGTGACATTATCTCTTTTATTTGGCATTTCACAAGAATTATGCCAAAAATATATTTATGAAATGCTACCCATTATGAGTAGAGTTCTTAGTTGTGTCATAAGATTCCCAGAATATTCTGAAATACAGAAAAACATGCCAATATGTTTTGAAAGTTTTCAAAATACTCGAATCATCTTAGACTGTACAGAAATTTTTATACAGAAACCAAAGTGCCTTTGCTGCAGGATCAGGTTTTACTCTCAGTATAAATCTAATAACACAGTGAAATTCTTGACAGGTGTTTCTCCTGGAGGTTTAATTACTTATATTAGTGAACCATATGGGGGAAGAGCATCTGATAAAACGATTTTCCAACAAACTGACTTAATTTTAAAGTTACAAAGCTCACAGGATGTTATTATGGTGGACAAAGGTTTCTTGATAGATGATATTTGTAAACAGTTTAAAATAAAGTTGATCAGCCCACCATTTTTGAAAAACAAAAAACAGTTGACTACAGAAGTAGCATTGTTGAATGCCAAAATAGCAGCTGCTAGAGTACATATTGAACGAGTCAATCAGAGAGTTAAGATACTCATCTCATGATCTAACATAAGTTTTCTCTCAATTTGGCTACAAAACAAATGATGATAATCACCTACCGCCTCAATAGCAATGAGAATACATACACAGTAACACAATTGTTCACCAAAGAAGCCTGAAAAGTCTTTATATTTATGGTAAAATTATATTTCAAAAACACAAATGAACACACAACAAATACAACATAAATATTCCAATGTCAATATTTATAGTTCTACGACTGGACACATTGGCACTGCATTCTTATTTTCAGATGCCTATAAATAACTGGAGCAGGTTTCAGGAAAAAAACAATATTGAAAATATCAGGATAAACTAACAGGTTTCTGGATAAAGAATGTTTTTTAATAATTTATTTACAATGCCGACGTTTCAATGCTAACTTGCATCTTTGTCAAGGCTGAAATGAACAACTTAAATCACAAAACAATACATGGATTGGCCAATGGAACAATTCTTACCTATCAAATCATGAAAAACATACTTGTCGACCATGGTCAATTTCATACATTACATAAAGTGATACTACATAACAAAATAAGGGTATTACCTAGCATTTATATGACAATTTACACTACTACCTTCGTATTTTTGTCCATAAATCTATGGTTATTATTTATCTGCACTGATATAATAGAGATTATTGCAGGTTCATTATAACATCACTAAATGAGTATTTCATACGTACTATGATGTTTTTCGGAAACAGAACCAATTGTAGTTATGTAAGTAAGACAATGTTTACAGGCTGGTCTATTCAACTTCAGTAATCAATAAACAGGGTGTTTGGAAATCAATTCAGTCGATACTCTGAAGTCCTGTCCCAAAGATTTAGAACTTCCCTCAAGGTCCATAATTATTGTGCTTTAGTCAGTTGCTTTCTTCTTCAAGTTGTTCATCTATTATTTCTGAAAAATACAAAATACTAAGGTTTCCACACAATTCTACACAAATAAGGTGTTGACTTACCAGAAATATTAATATTATTATCTATATAATCAGCCGATCGCTTTTTTCTTTTACTATAATTTCCAAAGAAATATATTTTTTCCTAGTGTTAGAATATTTGTTCCAGAGTTTTCCTTGAGTGTACTTTTGGCTTTCCATGTTGTCAGTGAGCTTTTCATTCTAGGTATCTATTCGTAAACATTGAACTTCAACTTGGAACAGTAGTGCAAAATTAAAACAATGAGAATGGGTGCACAAATCACGAATGGCAATACGGAAAACAACAATGATAAAAATGGCGACACATCGGAAGCTGGAGCGTTGCGTGCTTATTACTTCGGAATCTTTCGGCTTTTTTACTACTTTTTGTAGTGGTAAATCTTGACATCACAGGAAGTAATCTCATACGTGATATCATTTGTAGTGGTAAATAGAAATATTAAATAAGCTATATGACATATTAATTGTTCAATGAAACTTAATCGACATAACCATTCATTTAATAAACAGAAAATCTATTCTTTTTTCTCAGTGTTGAAGAAGCTACGCAAGAGTCCTACGCATTTTTTTTTCATAGGTGAGACGATACTTCCGAAAGTATGATGACATAACTAGAAATGTCAAAGTTGGCATAAATATATTACAGCAGAATTCTCGAGTACTGAATTATTCATATTTATTAGCAGCGTATAGTCGTCAAAGAATGCAGAGCGTATTTTATAAAATTATAATTTCTTTCCTGCTGATAATCTTTTCGGTGGAAAGAGCAGAATCAGTTGATTTTGAGTTAAACAGAAAAGTTAGTCAACTTTATGATCTGTCGGATGTATGTGTCCAGGGTACCAGTTTAGAATATTTCTTGCCGTTTAGTTCAGGAGGAACGGATGCCCTTCAAATTATGTTGTCGCAACCAAAGGTGCATGATGCACATTGTTCAATAAGTTTCAACATACATAGATTCGACAAGCAACATTTACAAATTATTGTTATGGAGATTTTCTCTAATTCTCAATATACTAATGAGGAAATGTTGCAGCAGTGTCGAGGCGATAATTCAATTGCTTTTCTGAATATCTATGACGTTGACCCTGGGATGAAAAAGTACAATTGTTGCGATTTGTTCTCAATTGGCGATTTAGGTCGTCCATTACTTGTTCACGTTTCCCCTGTCAGAAATGTTAAAGTGCGGATTAACTCAGTCAGTTACTTGCATGTAATGAAGATTACTGCTACTTCTGGTCGTGCTCTATTGAAGGGTATGTATTGCTCACCAATGGAAGTAGAATGCCGAATTGGTGAGTATACAGTTTGTGTCAACGTTAGATTGGTTTGTGATGGAAACATCAACTGCGGAGCCTATGACAAATATGACGAGGACCATAAAGTTTGTTTGAAGGAATTTTACGATGGCTACTGGCTTATTGGTCTAGCAATAGTAGCCGTTTTTGTATTAGTGTATTCGATTTTCGTATTTTGTATAAGATTGCACATGACGAAAACTGCAGGAAACTTTTTCATATTCAACGAAGACAAAGAAAACAAATTGGTAATCAGGTCTGAGATGAATCCTCACGGATGGCGGAAATATGTTAAAGAAGGGGCAATACATGATGCATCCGTTCAAGAATCATTAATCACTTAATCAATGTCATTTTACTTAATTTTACATTAATAAAACTCTTAATAATTATTGTTCTTCTGTATGATCTCACGAGTTATTCAAAAATTGATCAAATCATAAATTTAGTTGCATAAGGTGAGTATGTAGTTTATTTTCTGGTATGCTGCTATTTCAATGTTGAAATTTCTTGTTTTATCGTGAAGGTTTTGTTCGCCTCCTTATCCTTGTTAACCCTCCGTCGGGCGCACCTCTGAACGAAACGGAATCATGCGCACTCGGCCCGAGAGACCACCCACATATTTTGCCCTCTTCCCCCACCTAATCAAATTTCAATTCAAAACAGCGACCCTACCTTGGGTAGGGTCTAAGGAAAGCAAATATACCAAATTGAATGAAAAATAGAACGAGTTTAATGAACAAAATGAAGCTTAAAATAAAACAAACAAAATTGCTAATTTGACACAATATAAAATTTGAAATTGAACTGACAATGTATCATGAAAGTAAAAAAACAGGAAACAAAAGTCTTTTCAGATGTGGGGCCTTCATTGTTCGCCTCAGTCGTGGGCGGAAATTGATGTTTGGTCTTCTAAAGTAGCACTTATATAACAAGTCTGGCACAAAATTTACATGGCTTAGGCATATCTTTTCATGACAATTTTGACATTCGCAATTTATCATCCTCCTAAATCCTGTTCCAGCCAAGCACGTCCCACGCTTGCGTCTTTTGGGAGGTAAGGATAAAGAAATTTCATGTGCTTCTTGCGGTAAAAACCTCTTCAATCGGCGTTCCACCTGTATTCAGACTTCGCTTGGCTATTTGTTCAATTGTTGATGAGACAAAGTTTTGAGGAAGATTCTTCTTTGTAGTGGTTCCAGTCCATTTCCCATCGAAATCACTTGTGAATTTATACCGAAATATGTTTAAAAATCTTACCTTCGATTTTATAACGCAATCGGGCGCACTCGGCCTCACAAGCCAGGGGAGTTCTCAGTAAACCGGGTGACGGTTGAGGGCAGAATGGATTGAACCATGCTACTCCCCACCTGGAGTTAGGAAACTGTTGGGAGGGGTGCCCCGCTCAGCCACCCAGTGTAGGAGGGGGTCATTTAAATAAGTGTTTTGCTGGCCTCTCAGGCCAGCTGCGCCCGACGGAGGGTTAAATTGGCTAAACGCGTAAATTATAAGCAGGTTTTCACTTTTAAAACCTGCCTATTAAAATGGGTGCGGTTAGCAAAGTTGGACTTAGGACCAAGATAATTTTCGGTTCATGACTTTTTATGATTCTCTCTCTCTCTCTCTCTATATATATATATATATATATATATATATATACATATATATATATATATATATATATATATATATATACATATACATATATATATATATATATATATATATATATATATATATATATATATATATATATAAAACTGTTATCTGTGTTAATCAGCAACAAATGAGTAATTACTTTTTTCCAAACTTATCTATCATATCTAAATAGTGATTCTGATAAGAAAATTTAAACATGGTTGCTGAATTTTTTCAATTATACCATTTCAAAGTTTAGATAAAGTGAGTTTTGCAGCGAAACTGTGGATATAGATAATTTAGCACCGTCATTAGATGGATATCAGAATTTTTGCACTGTTTTATTAATACAAATCAAACATATGAATATTGAGTTTGAAGGAAAAATATATAAATCATTGTAAAGTTACGTTTATTGAACAAAAAAATATTCTTAAATAATTTTTATAGTAAAAAAAAGCAGTCACAAAAAAAAAATTTCAAGATTAAAGTAGTGGATATTTTTGTGGATAGTTTTGATAAAAGTTTTAAACTCTCCCTGCATGATCATTCTCATGACTTTCACATTCACACTCATCTTCAGGTCCTAAATTGTCAGAAACTATTGCATGATCAACAACAGTTTTATAAAAATTGCTTGGTTAATAATTGTCGAATGTCATTGATCTTGGCTGGTTTCACAGGATTTCCTCGCTTGTTTTGGTGCAGCATGGATCATAAACATTTCCATGGCTTAGAAATTAATAATATCCACGATTTAATTATGAAAATCTATTAAAAACAACAAACCAAGAGAACAACAGGTTGCTCCATAACCTTTACGTTTACGCTGATATTATACGTCAGGGGCATCTTTTCGAGCGATTTCATTGGCTCAGTGGATATAGTTAGTACTGCAGCGTTACTGCAGTAAAATATCAAGAGTTTTGGAGTGACACCCATTTTTCTTATGTATTTTTAATAGGAATATAATCATTTTTGCTACGACAACACACTGCAGTTTTTGTGAGGAACATCTATAGATTCAAAATTCAATGTTATCTTGATATTGGAAAAATATGGATATAGTGAGTTCTGCAATGCCACGCCTCATATATATGTTCATATGTATTTTTCGTTGTTTACACGCAAAAGGGGGTAATTTTGGAGCAAAAGAGTTGGAAATTTGTGAATAGGTAGTTTCGTTTGATATCTTGGATGGGACTGGTTTTGGTTCTGATTGATTGGGGGGGGGGGGGGACCCTCTGGGGAGAAAATAAATCTTGTTTACATGATAAAGGGCGTAATTTTTGACCAATAGTATTTAGAGTTTGTGAGTAGGTAGCTTCGTATGGTATGTTGAATGGGATTGGTTTTGGTGCAATTTGGTTGGGGGTTCACACAATAGAAGGCCCAATTTTGGGACCATTTGGTTTACGTGGTTTTGTATTCGAAATATAAGCGAATTTAAAATATATTTCACTAATTTTTATCAGTATTTATCGAGCTCCCAGATTTAGCTCCATGATTTATTCTGATTTATATTGATAATTTCAATCAAGTTTTATATTAGCGTCATAAAAACTTACAGCCAACAGTTTTTGCAAGTTGTAGAGTTTTACAGGTTCATCCCCAAGGTACTCTTTCCGAATTTTGTCTCCTACTGTTTTCAGCTGGCATCGCTTGACCGTGAAATTATAGTGCAGAATGTACGGCATCACATCATTCCACTTTTCGTCCAAGTCTTTCAAATTCTTCTCTGAGTAATAATCTGAAAGAACCACATGAGAGCGTTCTTATCCTTTTTGCTGGTCTTGAAGTTTGACGCATTGGTAAAAATCAATTTACTCATGTTATGATGTAAATAACTGAAGAAATGCATCCATAATTACTGATTAACATTACAAAATCACAAAAAAAAATTGTTATTATCCTACGGAAAATAATTTCGGACCATTAATCGTTATATCTATATATATATATATATATATATATATATATATATATATATATATATATATATATATATATATATATATATATATATATAAATATATTATAATATATATATATATATATATTATATATATATATATATATATATATATATATATATATATATATATATATATATATATATATATATATATATATATATATATATATATATGTATGCTAATCGAATCAAATATCTTTCATTAAAAAGTAATTGAGAGATATAAATAACTGGAGCAGATTTCTGGAAAAAAACAATATTGAAAATATCAGGGTAAACTAACAGGTCTCTGGACAAAGAATGTTTGTTAATAATTTATTAACAATGACGACGTTTCAATGCTAACTTGCATCTTTTTCAAGGCTGAAATGAACAACTTAAATCACAAAACAATACATGGATTGGCAAATGTAACAATTCTTACATATCAAATCATGAAAAACCTACTTGTCGACCATGGTCAATTTCATACATTACATAAAGTGAACAAGGAAAATTCTTTAATAATTTAAAAAATTATCAAACAACTTTCCAAGGAAGCTGGTTATACGTATTCCGAAACGCAAAATCTGCATTCACAATCGAACGGTGAATTATAGAAATTGTCAAGTCACCTCGACTCAAAATCTGCATACAGCTGTTTCGATCTTATTAGATTTCATCAGTGCAGCTTATTTGACTCGGAGTGATTTAACAAATTTCTAATTGTTCCCCAATATAAATCGCGGTCAGTAACACTGTCTGGATAACAATCCAGAGCGCCATCTCACCAATGATATGGGGAAACAAGAATTCACCTCTAGGCTGAAAATGCAGAAATTCGTCGCTTAAACACTTACCTCCTGATATGAAGATATCTACTCTACAACAGTGATGTATATGATTGCAAGGCACACTAACATACTGATTTAAAACCTTTGGATATACTCACGAGAGCGCGCTCCGAATATTCTAGCAGTGTAATACGCAAAATAAAATAATCAAATCATGAAAACCATATACGTTTAAGCGACGAATTTCTGCATTTTCAGTCTAAGCGGTGAATTGTTGTTTTCCAATATCTTTGGTGGGATGGCGCTCTGGATTGTTATCCAGACAGTGTTACTGACCACGATTTGTATTGGGGAACAATTAGAAATTTGTTAATTCGCTCCGAGTCAAATAAGCTGCACTGATGAGATCTAATAAGATCGAAACAGCTGTATGCAGATTTTGAGACGGGGTGACTTGACAATTTCTATAATTCACCGTTCGATTGTGAATGCAGGTTTTGAGTTGCGGAATAAGTATAACCAAATTTTTACCTAGTTAATCAATTTTAAAAAACATACAGTTTGAAATACATGGTTTACATAAACACACAATTATTAACAATAACAACGAAATTAAAATCTATTATTGATACCATATATAATATATATATATATATATATATATATATATATATATATATATATATATATATATATATATATATATATATATATATATATATTTATATACATATATATCCTAAGCTAGGATATAAACTATAATTTCTTATGCATAATAATTGATATCTAAAAAATTGATTAAAATAATATTGCATTAAAGTAAAATTTTTAAATTTTTCTGAATTGACAACATACACCCTAACAATATCTGCTAGAATATTTTACTGATCTGCTAGAATATTCTGCTAAAGCTTGTTATAAACCAAAGCTTTAGCCACTAGATTTCATACATACCGAAGCCATTGCAATGTCCTTCTACAGTCATATGAGCTAAAATCCATGGAATATCATTCACTTTCTTTTCTTTGAGTAATTTATAAGGGTGAACAGGTAGTACTGGATCACTAGCCCACTTGTCAACTACAGGTGCATATGGAGAGAATGGAGTGTAACCCCACGGCTGAAAATTAAATTATTTTATAACCAGCTTTTTGGAATGAAGTTCCTTATCGCGCGTTGCGAAAGGGAGCTAGACGGAAAAAATTAAGACCAAAAGTTGTAACGACACTTTTGGCGCGCGCACGCCGTGCGCGTGTTTCTCTCTCTGACTGTCTCTCTCTCTCTCTCTGTTATAGAAAGCAAGCCAGTTATTTTCGTTTTTCCTTTTTATTTCGCATTGAACAGTGTGGTGTCGCGATGATTATTTCTGTTGAGTGTATACAGGTTTTTTGTACATAATAAATAATAAAAAATAATAACAATAATGAATCCTGACAGTGTATCTGCACAAGCTCCGGATATTGCTGATGGAGTTAGGTAGGTAGAGATTTTATAAAGACAATAATAATACATAATACAGACATTTAAATAAAATAGAATCCCAAACATATGTTTCCTACTTCAGTTACTACAAGCCAATTATTACTAAAATTGAGCCTACTGATTAAGTTTATATTACATTATATTTGTTAATAATAAAAAAAATATAATTATAACTGAAACAAAATAAAATTTCATTACAATTCCCTCGCTAATTATTTTCTCGTATTTATATCAATTAAAAACAGAGAATATGTATATAAAATTTTATAGTCAATTACAATTATTCATGATTCGAATGAATTTTTATATATCTATGTATATATATATATATATATATATATATATATATATATCATATATATATATATATATATATATATATATATATATATATATATATATATATATATATATATATATATATATATATATGTATATATGATCTCTTGATAATTATTAGCAATAACAGGCTTGTTCAATCTCAAAAAACTCGATTTTATTAAAAAGTTGACGATATTAAAGAAGCCCACTCCGCACAAAATCAAATAAAACAAATATATTCTAAATTAAAAAATAAAACACCTCTTCTGCAAAAATCTCATGTTGTTTATAGTATACTCTGTATTAATTGTAATAAATCATATATAGGACAAACTTTTCAAAATTTGGAAGAAAGATTAAAAGCACACAAATATAACACAAACCACAGAACTAATGAAACATAGAAACAATGAGAATCATACTTTCAACTTTAATAGCACAAAAATTTTAGAAATAGAAAAAGATCAAAAACGCAGAGAAATTTTAGAAATGTTACATATTCAAAAAAATTTAAATAAAGTCGTAAATGATAGAACATATATCAAACATTTGAGTTCAATATACGCAGATTTAATTCTTTAATTTTTCTAAGAAACAACATAAATCAAAACAAAATAACTCAACAAACAAATTCTAACCATAACAACTCATCTTCTCAGACAAAATCTAAACATCTAGAATTTCCAATTTTTCTAAGAAGAAAGTATAGTTTAGAACATGTGATCTTCAAAATCACAAGTAATGTCTTTTTAAAGACATATCCAACAATA
This sequence comes from Cynegetis impunctata, assembly GCA_030704885.1. NCBI lineage: Eukaryota > Metazoa > Arthropoda > Insecta > Coleoptera > Coccinellidae > Cynegetis > Cynegetis impunctata. The sequence continues at coordinate 1,209,667 of JARQZK010005059.1, forward strand.
AAATATTTTAAACCTATTTTATACATTACGTGGGTGAAGGTTTCTGTGCTTCGCTTCCCATCTACAATCAACAGACGTGACTGTTGATATTGGACTAAATAGCTCGTAATTAATAACTGAAGACGGCCACAGCCGTAGTGAAAAAATTTTGAAAAAAAGATAAATAATACCTTATTCTTTGAATCTTCAAAATCAAAAATATTTGAACCTATTTCGAACATTACCTGGGTAAAGGTTTCTGTGGTTTCCCTTACCATCTAATAATAACAGATTTGAATGTTAATATTGGACTGAATAGCACGTAGTAAATAACAAAGAACGGCCACAGCCGAAAAATTTTAGTGAAACATAGTAGTCTTTTTCTATTCAAATTTTTTCAAATCAATGAATGTCAAAGAAATTCCTATTTTTTCAAAAAGTTTTGATAAAGCCACGAAAGTCGTGGCGAAACGTCAACTTTTTAATAAAATCGATTTTCTTGAGATTGAACAAGCCTGTTATTGCTGATAATTATCAAAAGATTAGAAATAGTTCACAGGCAACAACATTTCGAATAAATAATTATATATATATATATATATATATATATATATATATATATATATATATATATATATAATATATATATATATATATATAATATATATATATATATATATATATTATATATATATATATATATATATATATATATATATATATATATATTATATATAATATATATATATATATACCCTATCGATCCATGTGCGAAAATCCATTTGAAAAAAAATAGCTATCACTATTTGAATTGTATCAAGTTTACAAATTTATTGTAGCGTTTTTTATGAAGTAACATCAAGTTGAGAACATTTGTTGGAAAGCGCAATTTGTTGGCTATTGTCATCTTGTCTTTTTTTTTCTTGTCATGAGTCGTTCGAAAGTTTTAATTTTTCTAGTGAACCCTTACAAGCCGCCAATTTTTAAAAAAAATTATTATATCTGCGTAACCATAGCAACTAAGTTAACAGAACCTGGGTGAAACATGTAGCAAATAATGCAGGGATTCTATTTGAAATAAGAAAGTTGATAGTGAATTACGGTATAACCGGAAATACCATTGGGATTACTTTATTTTGGGAGGGTTTTGTTTGGATGTTTGTATCTGTGTAAGCCCCCAATTTGGAAATGAATAAATAAATAAATTTAAGAAAGACTAATCGAATGCACCAGATTACTAAAATGATTACTCACTTGAAAATGAGATATAGTAGCAACAATCTCTTTGCCTGATTTACGTCTCAAACAATCTACCATTCCTCTGGAGTCTTCACTTTCGCATCCTAGTATACTGGCTAGTTCTTTGGTCCTTTCACGTGGATTTTCCATAAGTGTCCAAGGATTTAGCATGCAACCACTGGAGGAAATCGCTCTGTGAAATAAACCTGTGGAATATAATTCATGAAGAATTTATTCTTTATCTAATTCAAATCGTTTTATCATAATTATATTCGAACAAATATTGCATTAGTTGTAATTGTTTCATTTACAGTGGTCTAGTTTTTATACAGTTAAAAACGTGAAAAGATTGTCTTGATGAAGACCAATGTATACAGAGTGTCCCATTTTGGGTACTTTTGCTGGGTATCTTCGTTATTTTTTACTTGTTCTAATTTTCGTAAAACTGAAGATGCCGTCAACAAAATTTTAAAAGCTCTTTTAGTTTTCAAGATACAAGGTATTTTTGAAGATGTTACATTTTGTTGTTATCCTTTAACTCATCGAAGAGGTAAAATAACATTCTTATAGACTTTTTTCCGTAGAATGCAGTGGTGTAGATAATTTTCGTTACGTATTTACTATTTTTGAGTTATAAAGCAAACTTATGTTTTTTTTAAATGGAATACCCTATATATTTATATACTAAAATATTTGTCTTTTATTTACCTTTTCGAAAATATATGATAGTATAATCTTTTTCTCAGTAACGCGTAAATAATGGACAATTTTCTGAAATTAAATGCATAATTCAATAGTAGGCCATGGATATTGTTCACGACAAGAAACAAAAACCAATATCATCTGTTTTTGGATCGACTTTTGGTTTATAAAGATGTTTATTTTCGTTCTTTTGGTATTATTATTTGATTGCGTAGGGGAAATGGAAAAGGCTGAAAGTGCCAAAAATATTGAATTTTTGCATGGAATGTGTTGCAAGCGACATCGCTAATAACATAGAGAAGGTTGAAAGTGCCATATATATATATATATATATATATATATTATATATATATATATATATATATATATATATATATATATATATATATATATATATATATATATATCAGGCGCGGATCCAGAGGGGGGGAACTGGGGGGAACGCCCCCCCCCCCAATGGCCTGGGCCCCACCTAATTGTTTTGATTGGGAGCTACTCGATTTACCATTGCCCAAAATACCAGTACTTTTTTGGCTTTTGAATATAAAGAAGTTCCCCCCCCCAAAAGTCGGGCCTGGATCCGCGCCTGATATATATATATATATATATATATATATATATATATATATATATATATATATATATATATATATATATATATATATATATATATATATTATATAACCTTTTGATAATTATTAGCAATAACAGGCTTGGTGAATCACAGAAAACTTGATTTTATTAAAAAGTTAACGTTTCGCCACGACATTCGTGGCTTTTTCAAAACTTTTGAAAAATTGAAATTTCTGTGATTTATTGATTAGAAAAAATTTGAATAGTTAAAGAAGACTACTATGTTTTATCAAAAATTTTTTCTGCTGTGGCCGTTCTCTGTTACTTATTACGTGTTATTCAGTCCAATATTAACATTCAAATCTGTTATTATTAGATGGTAAGGAAATCCACAGAAACCTTTACCCACGTAATGTTCGAAATAGGTTCAAATTATTTTGATTATGCAAAGTCAAAGAATAGGGTACTATTTATCTTTTTTCAAAATTTTTTTATTACGGCTGTAGCCGTCTTCAGTTATTAATTACGAGCTATTTAGTCCAATATCAACAGTCAGGTCTGTTGATATTAGATGGGAAGGGAACCACAGAAACCTTCAACCACGTAATGTACAAAATAGGTTTAAAATATTTGATTGTTGGATTTGTCTTTAAAAAGACATTGTAATTTTGAAGATCACATGTTCTAAACTTTACTTTCCTTTCAGAAAAATTGAAAATTCTAGATGTTTTGTTTTTGTCTAAGAAGATGAGTTGTTATGGTTAAAGTTTGTTTGTTGAATTATTTTGTTTTGATTTATGTTGTTTCTTAGAAAAATTGAAGAATTAAATCTGCGTATATTGAACTTAAATGTTTTATATCTGTTCTATCATTTACGACTTTATTTAAATAATTTTGAATATGTAACATTTCTAACATTTCACTGCGTTTCTGATTTTTCTATATTTCTAAAATTTTGTGCTATTAAAGTTGAAAGTATGATTCTCATTGTTTTTATGTTTGATTAGTGCTGTGGCTTGCGTTTTGGTATATTTGTATAGTATATATAGTTCACAGGCAACAACGAATCAAATGAATGAATATATATACATATATATATATATATATATATATATATATATATATATATATATATATATATATAGATATATATATATATATATATATATATATATATATATATATATATATATATATATTATATATATATATATATATATATATACATATAAATATATATATATATATATATATATATATACCTATATATATATATATATATATATATATATATATATGTATATAGGAGAACACAACGTTTGACCGATCATCGGCAAAATGACAATATTCACGAGTTTTTTCATGTGGAAGGTTTAAATGTGGAATAATATTAAGGATTAGCTATGCAGTTTCTGGTTTTGTGTTAAGAAATTTTCCTTGTTTTGTCTATGTATATATATATATATATATATATATATATATATATATATATATACCGTCAAACGGGGTAAAGCGGATCAAAATTAAAAGTTTTTTAACAATTTGGCATTGTAAGGTACCTACTTAAATTCTGCAAAATATATATATTATTTGTGCATTCTTCTGCTCTCTGATACACCCATTAGTTTTTTTTTTTGTGATACACATACCACCTCATATATTGTTTTAAAAGATGATCCGCTTTACCCCATAGGTAGGGGTAAAGCGGATCACCCATACTATTTGCTTGCAAAACCACTTTAAACGTATTGCGGGTAAAGCGGATCACTAAATATGAATTTTAAAATGTTTCCATGGAAACCGCAGGAGAGAAAGAGACAAAACAACGTGAAATAAATGTAGAGTCGGTTATTCGGTATAAGATACAGCAGGCCAAGCTAGTTAGTCGAGTATGTTAGGTACGCTGGCTAGTATTTGGGAGGTCTCGGGTTCAAACCCCGGGGCCGACTGGTCTGCCATGAGTTTTTCTCAGAGGTTTCCTCATGGTAATGTAAGTCACTGCTTGCAAACTTATAAGGCGAATGCTGGGCCAGTATTAATCCTCTGAACCCTACCCACACTTCCTATGTTCCATAAATATCCCGTCTCACCTATCCTTAATGCACTTGTACATACAAGTGTATCCTCTGATCTGGCTGAATGAGTTAATCCCAAACTCAAGCTGCCCGCCTCCCTGACACATACTTCAGGGAGGAATGAAACACGTGTGTTTCCTTTTTTTTTCCTTTTTCGAACTCGTTTTGTATTCTCAGCTAATTTTATTGTTAAATTTGGATGCCTCAGCATGAAAGTTTTGAACCAGTCTAAACCGGGCAAATTTTTACGGAATCTTGGATCCCGCTTTCCAATGCGATTTAAATATTGCTGCACCTGCATATACCTCACATCGTAACTTTTCATCGGAAATACCCATTCGGCGCAAATCAAAATAATTTCAACCAATTTCTCCTCCTCCAAAGGGTTAAGCGCTCGCGGCCTATCATAAGTCGAAAATTCATTATTTTTGTCATTCACCTATCGATTCAATGTTGTATAAGGAACTGCAAACTGTTCGGATGCTTTTCTTAAGCTAAAAATTCCTCGACGTACCGCTACCACTGCCCTTATATTCAGGATTCAAAATTAACCCTGATCCGCTTTACCCCAATAAAATTCAATTTTTCAATAAAAAATCTGTATGTACAAAAATTTCCGGTCTGCAGCAAAACTAAGATTAGGAATATATTGCGGAAAGTTTATTACACAAACATGTCTTTCAACAAATTCACAGCTATTTCTACTCTCCTAGTACAACCGTTTGTTTTCACCACTTGTGGAAAACTCAAAATCTGACAACAACTT
>JARQZK010005059.1:1220000-1232500 GCA_030704885.1 Cynegetis impunctata
TCATATTAATCAAAATCATATTATTTTATGCACCTACCTTCCTTTCAACCTACATTATATAATATAATTTATTAATTAAGATAGAAGGTATTTACATTTACTGCATTTCATTCATTGCAAGATTTGTGGCAACGCTGCGGAGGCTTAGAAAGGTATATTCTAAACGTTCATTATGCCTGCCACAGAAAAGCAAACAACGGTGCAAATACTCCGAATGAATACTTCATTGCAATAGAAAAGCAAAACACATGTAAATGGCAACACGGATAGGAACCCAGTCTCATACAATGTCGACCAATCACAACTATAGAATTTCGCGTGACATCGAGTGAATTCGTTGGAAAGCATTAATTGAATCGTAGTGTGATCGTAGTTACTAATGGCAGCGTGTTTACTTATATTGCTCGCGTATTGTTTTAAAATGAGTTTGGTTACTGAAGTTAATTTCAAAATTTTCAATGGTGACTTAGTGGAATATTTGTCATCCCATAACTTTAGTGCACTAAGTTATGAGGATAAAGTTTTGATAAAAACATTGCGACCTACCCCTGAATTTTCTGTATTTCAAACTACTGATGATACGAATCAATTTAGCCCAAAACGAAAGAAATTCAGTAACGCAGATATGGAGCTTCACTATAAGCAAATATTTTATGAAATTTTGGATACTATTAGGGGTCAAATAGAAATAAGTAGGTTCTCTGATTTGAAAGAACTGCATTTCTTAGACTTACTCAATAACAATTTGTTAACCGGATTTTCGGCTAATTTTCCAGATAACCTTTTGGAAAATTTATGTCAAAAATACACTTTTTTTGATAAGGTGGCCATAAAAAGTGAACTGTGTGTTGTTTATAATGACAATGAAATTTTGGGGCAAAATGAAAATCATGTGAGGACTATTGAATACCTTTTTGATAATGATTTGAATCAAGATTTACCCCAAGTTTATAAACTCTTATGTCTAATTGTTTCTATCCCGGTGACATCGGCTTCCTTAGAGCGCTCGTTTTTATGAGGATATTATAGATTATTTTGCTAACGTTAAAGATCGCAGAATCCCGCTAATCTTCAAAAATAAATAATAACTTTTTATTTTCTCTCACCAGCTGTTAACAAATTCGTTAAGTAGGTAGGTAGGTACCTATTTTGTGAAAGAAAAAAAAATTTGATGAATAGATGAATTGATTAATTGGCTGAGAAGAGTTTTTGTGAATATTGTAAATAGGAATTGTAGGTCTCAAGGTAGACACTCGAAAGTGAAAACAAATTAATAGCTTAGGGTGCTTGTTTTACTTTGATTTTCTTTAAGTTATAAGGCGGTTGACCTTGAAATCCTAAAAATTTTCGCCTATGGTGTATTTTTTAACACCTCTTGTAGCCTCCTCAAACCAAAACCTCACGAGCCGCCACTGGTACAGATGCATCAAGAATAGGCGAGACATGATAGAAAGTGTAGATATGGGTTCAGAGGATAATACGGGCCCAGCATTCGCCTTGTAAGTTTGCAAGCAGTGACTAACATTACCATGAGGAAACCCTTAAGAAAAACTAATGGCAGACCAGTTGACCCCGGGGTTTGAACCAGGAACCTCCCGATTACTAGCCATTGTATTTGAATCCGGTATGAACTGCCATTTATCGTTATCATCTTGGGGAGCTTGAGTCGAGTTATAGGCATTGCCCTTTTATGTGAGTTTCTCCTTGAAAAAATTAGCTATTTTCCAATTCCTTGTTCAAATATATTACTCATCGTTATTCTGACTGAATTTCATTTGAAAAAAGATATATTTCTTTATAATTGTGAAAGTTATATATCATTTTTCAGCGGAAGAAATGCAGTGTGTTAAGAAAAGTTGGCTATATGTGAGAAACCTTTTTATTATTAGTTTAGTGATAACAAAAAATGTATTCTTTATAGAAAATTTTGCATGTTCGTGAAACAAAAAATTCAACTATGAGATATCAAATTGTATTAGTAAACGAGGTTTGTCAAGAAAATTCTTTTTGTTCAAGCGTAGAGTACCTTAATTTTTGACCACATGGAAAATATTTATATGGAAAAGATGGGATAATTTTCACATATCGAACATTGTTTATTTAACATAAAATTTTTTTCTCTGCAATGAGAATGAATGTTCAAGTTGAAAAATTAATGCTTCTCAATGTTCAAACTTAATTTTGTTATGACATTTGTTCCACTGTACCTAAATAAACTATATTGAATATTTGAAAATTATTTTTAATCTTTATCATCGTTCCTTCATAAAAATTTTTGTTATGGTGAAAATAAATGTATGTACGGTTGCGGGCATAAAATTTTGGCCACCCACAAAAAATGAGGCGTATGGCATGCTTTATTGTCATTATGGCGTTTACAATTTGAAATTATAATTTAATTTCTGTCAAATTGACTTTTGAAATTTTAAATATTATTTCCGTGAAATCTTAAATAAATGTCGAATATTAATCCATCATGAAAATGAAATGTCCAATAGACGCATTTCCCAACTGCTACAAATTCCTAGAACCACCGTCAACTGGATAGTTGGGAAATGGAGGGAAGAAAATATAGTGGAACGAAGACCGGGGTCTGGGCGACGTCGAATCTCCACTTTGGCAGAAGATGAAGCCCTGGTAAATGTAGTGCGAAATCAGCCTTTCAGCACTGCTGTTGAGGCCGTCTACAATTCAAATTTTTCTGGTTCGGTATGGACAGCACGCCGACGCTTAAGATCAAGTGGATTGAAAAATCACAGTGCGGCCAGGAAAATTCGTCTGACGCCTTATCATAGGTGAAGAAGGGTTGGATTTGCACTAGAGCATCTCGCCGACGATGAGGCTTTCTGGAGCAGAGTGATTTTTTCCGATGAAAAAGTGTTCCAGTCGTCGCGCAATGGTCGGTTGAGAGTATACAGACCACCGAACACTCGTTATGATGATCAATACGTCCAAACTACAGACCAAAGCGGCCGTTTTTCTGTAAACATGTGGGCATGGATTTCGGCGGTTAGTGCTGGGGTAACGGTCTATGTGCCACATCGGCTCAACAGTAACGTTTATATTAGGATTCTCGAAGAAGTGATTCTCCCGTCAGTGACACCATTTTTCCCGAACGGCAATTTCATTTTTCAGCAGGACAACTGTGCTATCCACACCGCACGCAGGGTAACGGCTTGGTTCGAGAATCATAATATAAACGTCACGAAGGGCCAAGTCAAAGTCTCTGATCTTAATCCGGTTGAGAATATGTGGGGTCTGTTAGTGCGAAATTTACAACATTGTAACGTAATATTTCATAATAGAGAAGAACTTCTGACTGCGATCGACGAAGCATGGCAATTATTACCCCAGGACCAGAGTTGGGCGTCGACGCGTCGACTTTTATTGTTGACCTCGACACGTCGACAATCCGTCGACTATGTAATAAACGTCGACAATGTCAACAATGTCAACAATGGTCGTAGATTTAAGGTTAGGTTTATGCTCTGTTATTTCTATGAATATTTTTAGTCGCTTTTCGTCTATCCTGTGAAAGTCACCAGCGGTGCAGTTAATAACAGTAGTTAGTAAACACATCAAAAATGAGTGGCAGAAAGTGTAATAAAAACTTTCAAGAACTGAAGTTCGATCTAGTGAGAGTGAACGGCAAGTACGCTGCAAAATGCAGGCTATGTGGAAATGTTTTAAAAAATACCGGTGCCGTAAGATTGCAAGGCCACAGGTAAGTACAGTAAAATAACGACCAAAGGAGCAAAGTTGGTATTTAGAAATATTCGTTTGAGAGTCTCATAGAAAACCTACCTTATATGAAACAAATTTCAGCAGTTACCAGGAAAAAAATTAAGCCTAAAGTTACTGAATTGATCTTCAATGACGACTTCATTGATGATGTCCAAAAAAATTTAAATATTCAAAATCCAATTTGCAATTTTGTCAATATCTGTCAGAGCGCAGATACGTCGCTAGCAGATGCTGTTAATCTCTGGTTGACATTGGAGGTACCAGAAATTTTCGCAGAAAAACTAAGAAACAGGCAAGAGATGGCACTTAACGTTTATGCATTAACTGCATACTTTCTACATCCGACATATGATAATTATAAGCTAACGTCTGTTTATAATGCAAAAATAAATGCTTTCCTTTTTAAACATCTCGACAACAAGGGCATAGAAGAATGGGATAAATATAACACTAGATCAGGTATGGTGTATAATGTATACGTATTTGAAACTATCTGTAGGTCTATTAGAGATATATTAAAATTGTTAAAATATAGTATCAGTAATAATCGGTAGTCCTACTTAAACCTCTTCGTGATATTAACAAGTGAAATTTTTTCAGGCATATTTGGAACTCTTTTCGAAAAAAAAGTAATCAGGCCTTTAGTATTTTGAAGGATGGCCCAGATGGAGTGCCCAGTCTTAGGCAGCTTGGCTCTCAAGTTACTCAAAATTCCTTCATATTCTGCGCAACTTGAGCAATTATTCTCAAACTGGGGATATATTCACACACCTCTCCGAAATAGACTTTCATTTGAACATTCGAAAATGTTGGTACACTTATATTTTACTCTACACAGTGACATTACTGACGAAAATTTTGATCCTGATTCAGCGGTCAATTTTCCCAGTGACATGGAAGACTAAGAAATATTTTATTTTATCTGCTTAGCTGTGAATATTTATCTCTTTATTTTATTAAATGTTTGTTCTAAAGTTGATTAAAATGACATTTTACTTCAATGTAGCTATTGTTTTTGTGCTAAAAGCAGTTGTCGACATTGTCGACATTGTTGACGTTGTCGACGTCACTTAGTGAGTCGACATCGGCACCATAGTTGACGCGTCAACAATTAATTGTCGACATGACATTCTCGACATCGCCCAACCCTGCCCAGGACTACCATCGTAAATTATGCCTATCAATGCGCGGTAGATTAACTAAAGTAATTAGTTCAAATGGAGCAATGACAAAGTATTAGCATTTTAATGTCAATTATTATTTATTTTATATTTTAATATCCCTGTTATTAATTTGTTTATATACCTATTAATAAATATAATTTTTCTGTTTCTGTTTGCATTATATTGTAGCCTAATATCTTCTAGTTCTATTGCACTGTTGAATTTTTTCACAAACCAACTAAATTTCTCATGGAATTTTCAAAAGACTGAAATTACAATCCAGGTCACTGTCAAAGTGACAATAAATATGACAAAAGTTTAAAGTAAGGTTACAATATCCTTAAGCCAGATTCACATCTTACATTAATTAAATGTCTAGAAGTGGCCAAAATTTTATGCTCGCAATTGTACGTACGTACTTTACTCTTGATCGAAATAATTTTTTTGACACTCCTCGAATATGACTGATGACACAATCTATAATATTCAAGACTCTATATTACAAAAAATTCAGTTACTCACCTAAAGGTCCCAATCTGTAGTTAAAACTGACAAAAATTACATCTCTATCCATTAGGATATGTGGTTGTACTAAAGCACCAAAGCCTAGAACAAATGCTCCTCCGTGTATGAATACAAGAACATCTAGGTTATCTTTTAACTTGGGAGTATAAACATTCATGAAAAGGCAGTCTTCTGTACCTGAAACTAATAAAAAATTTTAATTTAATTTTTGAAGTTATAAAAAATATAACCGACAAGCATTGAAATAATTAGAATCTCCCTTATTGAAGGGAAACTTCTTTAGCACCGTTGTGATTTCAAAATTTGATGAAACAAAAAAGCAACATCAAAAAGAGACAAATTTAAAATTTATTCATAAATGGGGTTCGGCCTGCGAGAGAATGAGATGAAATATAAGTTTATGGTGTTTCCGTCCCCTCTTTGTTTGGGCTTTCGTAATCGCCCCACTATGTGTGCTGTTTGTGCCTCTGTATAACCGAACCGAACCGAGAGAAGTGGCGTCTTATGTGCCTATGTGTACATTCAGGATGCACGCTGGTTGTCTGATTTAGATTCTCAGCTCCGACTGTCTGACTCCGAGCGGGAGGTAGGTGTATATATATATATATATACAGATATATATTTTTTGTTGTACGGTTAGCGTCGTATTCGCATTGTCTAGTGCGCTTGAGCATCAGATTTCCATCAATTCTAAGATTTTACTAATTTCCGCATGTGAATGTCATTTTATTTGTATTTTGTATATGCTTATATTTGTTTTATATTTAAAAGACCCATTATTGTATCCATCCAAAACTTCCATTTTATATTGTGCTTATTTTAATTTTTGACACACAAAGTTTGACATGTCTTGAATTTGACCCCTGTGGTCCACTATAAGTCATGATAGGTTGTATTTTTACATTGCTCTTCATTTTTGAATATTTCTCTTACAGCCATCTGTGCCTGAGGATGCGAAGGAAATTTCGCGAAACCGGTAGCAATTAAATAAACTTTCAAAAACCTTTGGAGTTGTGTTTTTTCATTCCTAACTTATTAAATATGAACTCACATAGGGATTTTACCACTCAGATATATATATATATATATATATATATATATATATATATATATATATATATATATATATATATATATATATATATATATATATATATATATATATATATATATATATATATATATATATATATATATATATATAATTGATGAAATCCGTCGTTACTACGTGATAATTTTACACGATGAACAAAAACAAAACTTGAATATACTACGTTTATTATCACAAAATACTTTGAAAAATATAATACTGCGATTGCAATTTCGGTCACTAGACCATCATCGGGCAGATTGAGTTAAAAACTAAATACATAATTATAGAATTATTCATTCATAACTTTATAGAGAAATTAAAAAAAAACTAACATTTCACAGGTTAACCTGTGAAAAGTTAGTTTTTTCATTTCTTTTTGAAGTTACATAATTATAGATTAGCCCTTACGGGCGGGAAAGAATTATAACAGGTACCTAAATAGACAAGAGGAAAATATTTCAAGAAGGGCTATTCGAGTGGATTTCCCAAATTGATACAATAAAATGTTCTTAGAAAAATCGTTCTTGTTTGAATACACTAAATATAGGAGAATATATCCAGTCAATCTGGTCGTCCAGCAAGATATCTTTCGCATTATGATTGAGTTTAATAATTTCTAATGATTCTAAGAAACGGATGGTGGTTTCACGGCAATGATTTGAAAACGTTGAATCCGCTTTATTTTTCAAAAAAGATTGTTGGTGTTCTTTAAATCTTTTTCATTCAAACATCTCAACAATTAAGAGAAGAATATATATATATACCTATATATATATATATATATATATATATATATATATATACGGGTTATATATTCGATACCATATATATAATATATATATATAGATATACGAAGTCGGTTATAATATATATATATACAAAGTTTGCGCAATTTATATATATATATATATAATATATATTTTACTATATATGAAAAATTCCCAACATTTCGGAAACTATTGAAGTCGGTTAAATTATGGCAAACGCAATTTTATGACCAATAAAATTCCGAAATTTGAAAAATTCCGAATACTTCCGAAGATATCGGAAAAACCGAAATTTTGTAAAATAGGTTTTATTTTGTCCTCGCCTTATTTGAAGAGATATTTTAAAATAAAATGCCACTTTGTTATTGTCACCTTTCTTCCTTTATAATATAGTGCTATTAAATTTCAAATCCGACGTTTCGTCTCCGAGATACCATCATCAACTTTATTTTTTTAAATTACGGACCTGGATTTTTTATTACGTCTTTTGGTAGCTTATTACCACCTTAAAGTAATGACGTATCATAAAAATTATTGGCATCTATAAACATTTTTTAGCAGGTGAAAATAAATGATAGAAGCTGAAAATCTGACAGGTGTATGAAATAAATAAAACCATTATGACATTTCCAGGTAAGTTCTGGTTCTTTTGTTTCACAGACATCTTTGGTTTATTGTAAATTAGATATTTTTTATAGATGCCAATAATTTTTCAATTTTTATTTTACGTCATTGCTTTACGGTGGTAATAAGCTACCAAAAAACGTTATAAAAAATCCAGGTCCGTATTTAAAAAAATAAAGTTGACTGATGGTATCTCGGAGACGAAACGTCGGATTTGAAATTTAATAGCACTACATTTATAATGGAAGAAAGGTGACAATAACAAAGTTTTATTTATTTCAAAATATCTCTTCAAATAAGGCGAGGACAAAATAAAACCCATTTTTACAAAATTTCGGTTTTTTTGCGAATATCTTCGGAAGTATTCGGAATTTTTTCAAATTTGAAAACGGCATTTTATTGGTCATTAAATTGCGCAACTTTGCCATAATTTAACCGACTTCGTATCTCTTATAGTTTCCGAGATCCCAATGGTCACCCTCGAATTTGGGACACCCCGTATATATATATATATATATATATATATATATATATATATATATATATATATATATATATATATATATAACTGAGATTGAATTCTCGCACATCACTTGGTGTGGTGAAACATCAATAAGAATAAAGTATAAACATTAAAATAAAAACACTTGGCTTATGTTTCACAATATAAAAAATCTTTAGATACTGTACTTAGCAGTAATAAAAAGTCGACATGTTTCGAGCTATGAACTCATTATCAAGACTGACTACAGGAGAGTATTGCATCGTAATTTATAAAACAGACAAAAGCAAAGGTGATACCTGAAAATCAATTTGTTCGTTTACAAGGGGTAATTGACTATTATGGGCGGAACTTATTTCGATAATTTCGAGAAGGTCAAGACGTTTACCCTTGTTACCTGAATGTAACAATTTGGTTTTGTTGAAATCCAGGAAGTGATTGAATTTTATACAATGTTCAGAGAAGCCAGTGGTATTTTTGTTTTGTAAAATTGACTTTTTATGTTCTGCAACACGAATATTTATATTCCTTCCTGTCTGTCCAATATAGAAAGCATGACATTCGTCGCAAAATATTTTGTAAATACCACTGTTTTCTCCGATGTTAGATTTTTCTTTATTATTGACCAAGAATGACTTCAAGTTTCTTTTATTTGTACAAATTGTTTTAACGTTATTTTTCGATAGTCTGTTACAAATTTTGCTACTCAAATTAGGCACATAATTTATTGGGAAGTATTTTTGTTCTTCATTAATAGTTTGCGTGGGGTATATTGAATGCAACAGATACTTTCTTCGTTTTTTCCCAATGAGCTTGTCGATAAGACTTTCATTGTAACCGTTTTCTTAACTTCCATGAACCCACGCACCCCGGTTTTATATACTTTACCAAAAATACATAAAATTGATTGCCCGATGCGTCCAATAGTATCTTATATTAACGCTCCTGCGTATAAATTATGTCAGTATTTGAATAAGAAATTACCCACCTTAATTCAATTCAATCCGGCGTATAGCATTAAAAATTCTATTCAGTTAGTTAATCATCTTAAGAATATCAAAATTCCTTCAAATGCTAAATTAATTTCATTTGACGTTATCAACTTATTTCCTTCTACGCCAACTCAAGAAGTTAAAAATATTGTTAAGCGATATCTAGAGATGAACCCAAATTTAACAACTCAAGCAGTCAACGAAACAATGTCTGCCTTAAACTTATGTTTGAAACAGAGTTATTTCAAATTTAATAATATAATATACAAACAAGAAGACGGATTGCCCATGGGCTCACCGTTATCGCCTTTGTTGAGTGAAATTTTCATGAATAACTTAGAAGAAAAAATTTTCAATACTGATAATAATTTAATTACTAACGTTTTATTATGGAGACGTTATGTAGATGATATTTTTTGTATTTGGACCGGTACAGATAGGCAGTTAGATAATTTCCTTAAATATATAAATACTTTCTACAACTCGATTCAATTTACAAAAGAAGTAGAAAACGAAAACGGTACCTTGAATTTCTTAGACGTTCAGATTGCTAGGAATTTGAATTCTCTTACTTTCAACATTTATAGAAAACCAACCTTCACATATACTTTAATTCACAGCGACAGTAACCAACACATTAAAATAAAACTCAGTGCTTTTCATTCGTTCATACATAGGTTGTTCACGATTCCATTATCGGAAACAAATTTTCAAACTGAAGTTAATACGATTAAATTATTAGCCATCAATAACGGTTACAATGAAAGTCTTATCGACAAGCTCATTGGGAAAAAACGAAGAAAGTATCTGTTGCATTCAATATACCCCACGCAAACTATTAATGAAGAACAAAAATACTTCCCAATAAATTATGTGCCTAATTTGAGTAGCAAAATTTGTAACAGACTATCGAAAAATAACGTTAAAACAATTTGTACAAATAAAAGAAACTTGAAGTCATTCTTGGTCAATAATAAAGAAAAATCTAACATCGGAGAAAACAGTGGTATTTACAAAATATTTTGCGACGAATGTCATGCTTTCTATATTGGACAGACAGGAAGGAATATAAATATTCGTGTTGAAGAACATAAAAAGTCAATTTTACAAAACAAAAATACCGCTGGCTTCTCTGAACATTGTATAAAATTCAATCACTTCCTGGATTTCAACAAAACCAAATTGTTACATTCAGGTAACAAGGGTAAACGTCTTGACCTTCTCGAAATTATCGAAATAAGTTCCGCCCATAATAGTCAATTACCCCTTGTAAACGAACAAATTGATTTTCAGGTATCACCTTTGCTTTTGTCTGTTTTATAAATTACGATGCAATACTCTCCTGTAGTCAGTCTTGATAATGAGTTCATAGCTCGAAACATGTCGACTTTTTATTACTGCTAAGTACAGTATCTAAAGATTTTTTATATTGTGAAACATAAGCCAAGTGTTTTTATTTTAAAGTTTATACTTTATATATATATATATATATATATATATATATATATATATATATATATATATATATATATATATATATATATATATATATATATATATATATATATATATATATATTTTATATATATATATATATATATATATATATATATATATATATATATATATATTCCTCTCTTAGTTTTTGAGATGTTTGCATAAAACCAATCACTTCTTTTTTTCAGCGAAGTGTTGATAACGTTTAAAATTTTCGCGAACGGAATTTATTTTTTCAAACATCAACTACATGCTATTCCGAGTCGAAAAACACCTTGTTTATATTTTTCTGGGACAGCCTCAAAAGATTGAACAAAGAAGCACTTGTTGACCAGACTATCAGCTGACTGTGACAAATTTTAGCCGCCGACCTGAAATTTTCGTCATACACCTTTGGCATGATATATCTATTTTAATTATTGTGAATAAATTGTCAATAAGTCGCTACACTTACCTGTATCACCCATAGAAGGCATGAAGGCTTCACGTTGTAAGCATTGATATTGAGTATTAGCCTTCAAACGACCTTTCCATGGTTTCCTAGGTACAGGTTCCTGTAGAATTTCAAAGTAATTTCATTATAATTTTCGAAAAATCTTTTTGTTCTCTCAAAACATAATCCTCTCAAATGATTTCATCATGTGATATTGCATAAGTATATATATATATATATATATATATATATATATATATATATATATATATATATATATATATATATATATATATATATATATATATATATTCATTCGAATTGTTGTTGCCTGTGATCTATTTTTAATCTTTTGATAATTATTAGCAATAACAGGCTGGTTGAATCTTAAAAAACTCAATTTTATCAAAAAATAAACCACAAATAAGTGATTTTCTTCCATAACAGAGGATTTTATTATAAAAATTTCATTAAAAACGGCTACTTCCATATAAACGAACTATACCGATAATTTTTGCTTTACTTGTTTAATATTTTCCCAAAACTAATTTTCTTTTTTAATATTAATTTACTCTTTCTGAGATCTCTCGGATGGAATTAATCGCCTTCGTGGCAAAGTTTGACCAAATCTCCCATACCGGAGAGTTCAAACAATAAACCACAAATAAGTGATTTTCTTCCATAACAGAGGATTTTATTTATTAAACTATTTTCATCTCCAAATTTTCAATCCAATACTTAGCTACGCCGTTCTGATGAGGACCAAAGAGTCCGAAACACGTGTCAACGGCTGCTTCCATATAAGCGTACTATACCGATAATTCTACTCAACTTCTTTAATGTTTTCCCATAACTAATTTCTTTGTTGTTAGATAAATAGAACCCTATTATTATTATTTTCAAACATTACGTAGGTAAAGGTTTCTTTGGTTTCCCTTACCATCTAATAATTACAATTTTGAATATAAATATAAGACTGAATAGCATATTCAAAGCAGCCCTGTTTATTCAATTATTTCAAAACAATAAATGTCAAAGAAATTTCAATTTCGAATGTCGTGTTGAGGCATCAATTTTTTGATAAAATTGAGTTTTTTAAGATTCAACCAGCCTGTTATTGCTAATAATTATCAAAAGATTAAAAATAGATCACAGGCAAC
>JARQZK010005059.1:1235000-1255000 GCA_030704885.1 Cynegetis impunctata
CGTCGGTCAGCAAATAGTAAACACAGTAAATGAACAGTTACTGTGTTTTGAGGATTCAAGGCTGAATCAAAAATTCAAACCTTTCAGTGTTTACCATTTTTAAGATGCAGTGTTGTGTCAGTTGTTATTACTCTGCGAAGCCGAGAAATGCCGAAAAATGAAAAAGGTGCCCGCGACAAAGAAAAGCATCCGATGAAATCTTCATGTTCAGGAAAATGTACTAAAAAATGTGGTTCCACATTCTCTGAAGAAGAACGATTTCGGATTTGAGAAGAATACTGGTTGTTGGATTACAGTTCACGCCGTAAATGGTTGGCTAAAAATGTCCAAATGGTGCCTGTAATGAGATTAACTAACCAAGCTCAACCTGGCAAAGGCTTTGCAAAAAAAGAAAGTCGAAAATTTTTCTTTCGAAAAAAAAAATAAAAGTAGATGCGTTTGTCGCAAGTTTTTTCTGAATACCCTTGGATATTCCAACGATTCTGTTATTACGGAATTATGCAACGCGACGAAAAAAATTCCTTTGCTGGCAGCTGTAAGAGAAAATAGGGGTACCACAGGAAATTATAAGAGAAAACGAGAAAGAACTATCATCATGAATCACATCAACAAATTCAAGCCTTGTATTACTCACTATCGACGTCACAATGCACCTAATATGAGATATTTATCAAGAGACTTAAAAGTACTAACCATCCCGGTTTCTGTTAAATTGAACTTTACAGGAAGACCATAAAATTAATGCATATTTCTTTATGCATGCCCAAATCTGACGTTTGTGTAGAATGCGAAACTTACAAGAATAAGTCACAGGCCAAAGATGTTGAAGAACTGACTTTTGTGAATGACGAGGAATGGAATACACACAAAAATAAAGCTAAAAAAGCCACTGACAAATACCACGAAGATGCTATCTGACAATCAAAACGTCAGAATATATTCAAAATTTGCAAAAGGTGATCTTAATTCCTAACATGCCCTCCGTAAAAGATAGTCATTTTTTAAGCCGCTTCACAGCATTCAATTTGACATTTGCTTCGTTAAAAAAAAGGCTTCCTTCAAAAATTATTGCTCCATGTGGCATGAAGGTGTGGCAGGAGGTGATGGTAACCATATTGTTGATGCCATTTTTAGAGTTTTCGAGGAAGAACGAGATGTCAAAGAGTTCATTATTTGGTCAGATAATTGTACAGGGCAGAATAAAAATTGGATACTTCATATATCGTTAGTTTGGTTGGTAAATCAAGAAAACGGACCTGATTGTGTGACTTTCCGTTATCTCACATGCCAAAGAATCAGATTCCTTGAGAGGTTTTTTGTTGAATCCTATAGTTGAAGTATGCTTCAAGAAAGAGAAAAGAAGCTTGGATTATAAAACTGATTTCGACCAAGAAGAGTATATATCTCTAGATTTTTTGCAGAAGAAATTCAATTTTCAGAGTATTCCAGAAGTTTTACCAGTACGTGGAATACTGACATCAAAGAAAAACGAAATCATAAGAGTATTGGGACCGTTAATGCCGATAAGCAGGTTGAAGTTTTGGAAAAATCTTCATGAAAGCGATTCTGCTCCAGATTTGGTCGAGGAGTATGATAATACCAATTTAGATGATAGTATGTAGTAGTTTCTTTGGTTCAAAATATTTGTTCACTACCTGTAAGACATGTTAACCAACCGTTGTATTTCTAAACTAATAAACGTTGGACATAATTATACTGTTTTGTAATCTTGAATTCAGTAAAATGTTACTACCTACATAAACTAAACTGTTGTTTATTTAATTTTTGATGTAGATACTCTGTTTTGAAATATAAAAAAATGTGTCATATTCGATGCCAAAACCAAGCATGTGCCAAATCTATAGCTACAACTAAAAATACGCAGAATTTGAGTATGTATAAAAAATTATACGACGAACTGTAACACGTAACCGTAAAATCGAAAATATAGCATTAAATACGTCTCAGGGCCAAATAAAAACACTAAATCTAATTTCCCTCACAATTTCATTATTTTCACATACTGTGTTTTGGAATGGAGCAGCCGACATATATTCATATATATATATATATATATATATATATATATATATATATATATATATATATATATATATATATATATATATATATATATATATATATATATATATATAGGTATATATGTAATTATATAAAATAATTTTTGTTTAATTCTCATACACAAAATCGGTTGAATACATAATAGTAGGGGAGCCCAAGCGGGGATTTTGGGATTTACTCGAGCGCGGCAGAATATTATATTGGGGGAAAACTTGCACCCTGTTGAGTATCCCCACCATACATGAACTGTCAATATGAGGGCGTTCGTCTAGGGTAGCCGATCAGATTAGTAAAAAAAAATCGATCGTTCGAAAAACTCGAGCGCGTCAGATTAAGCCAAGGTGATATATTTACATGCAGACGAGTATGCATTTCACTAATCTGACGATTTGCACGTGGCATAAGGAAATAAGAGACTGAAAAAAGTACAAAAAGAAAACGTCACCTTGACATTCTCGAGCACGGTTAAATTTTTTTCGTAATCCCATACTGTTATTTTGATTTAACGGTATTCAGGTGACAATTGAAAAGTCAGTGTTAACGGCCGCCGGCCGTTATAATTTCATAACGGCCGGCGGCCGTTAAGAAATCACTTGTTATAGTAATTAACGTAACAAGGCCGATATGTAGCAAATAACGGATGAGGTTGGATAACTAACCGAATCCGTTATTTGCGTATCGGCCGTGTGTCGTTAAAGACTTTTCGTAATCCCGTTGAAAGATTATATTTTGATTCCAAAGAAAGAAAAAACCCCGTACCTCGTAATTCTAAAGAAAAATCCCAACGTCGTGCACTCTGTTGTCATGGAACAATTTGAAAATTTTATAAACAACGTCAGCTTTTTGTTTTCTCAAGTTCGCTTTAACGAC
The DNA here is from genome assembly GCA_030704885.1 of Cynegetis impunctata. Taxonomy (NCBI): domain Eukaryota; kingdom Metazoa; phylum Arthropoda; class Insecta; order Coleoptera; family Coccinellidae; genus Cynegetis; species Cynegetis impunctata. The sequence continues at coordinate 1,237,953 of JARQZK010005059.1, forward strand.
GACCATGGATGAAATTGATGAACAAAATCAAATTCCTTTAGAAATATTGCGAGAATCATGTGCAGTGCAGCGAGTGTTGATTAACTGCCAAAAATAACTCAAGAGCGATATCAAAAAGAATATGAAAATGTTTAAATGTAGCGTAAAAGCAAGAATGTAAAGGTGGTTAATGAAGATGTATTATTAGCCTGTGCGAAATGAAAATCAGAGGTTTATTCTCCCAACTCGCTGTGGACCAAGATTTCAATGTTGTTATTGTAAGCAGAATGATGTTTTGAAATAAATATTTGAACAAGTGATTTCTTAACGGCCGCCGGCCGTTATAAAATTATAACGGCCGGCGGCCGTTAACACTGACTTTTGAATTGTTAATCTGTTCCATGACAACAGAGTGCACGACGTTGGGATTTTTCTTTAGAATTGCGAGGTACGGGGTTTTTTCTTTCTTCGGAATCAAAATATAATCTTTCAACGGGATTACAAAAAATTTTTAACGACACACGGCCGATACGCAAATAACGGATTCGTTTAGTCATAATCCAACCTCATCCCATATTTGCTACATATCAGCCTTGTTACGTTAATAACTATATTTTTATTTTGAAGGAAATGTCACGATTTTTTTTTTGCATTTTTGAATATCCGCGATGAGTTTTGGTCTCGTACGGTCACCCCCACCGTGCAACTCGGCAGATTAACTCACCTTCGTTATCAGAGATGATGCGGGGTGTATAAACTATTAATATCTGACGCGCTCGAGTAAATCCATATAACGATTTTTTTTTACATTTTTGAAGATCTGCACACGTTTTCCACCCTAGTGAAATGGCATAAATCATATAACCTTCTTTTCGTTTTAGCATCTAATCTTCACAATCCGGAAGGTCCCCATGACGCTCGAGTAAATCCCCATTTAGCATCTCGAGCTCCCCTACACACCGCATTGTATCAACTTTAGAATTATTTCAATATGAGTGAAGAGATCATTGTTTGTTTTAAATTGTCAATTTAGATTAGGTACATCGTTTTAAACTTAACAAATCAAAATTCATGTTGAACAAGGAATTCTCTATAAAAAAATTTGCTGTCACAAATATTTACTCATAGGAAATTATAAGACTAAAAGAATTACATAATTATTTCGACAAGATGAAGGTATAAAATATTGAAATAATTATATCAAGGAAAGTTTAAATAATTTATTTTGCTTAAACTTTTCATGATAGAATACTCTAGGATAATAATGCTTGTTTACTATTTGGTAACTGGTACTAGAGATTTCTATATTTATATTAAAACAATGGTTAAAAATAACAATTTACACATTTATTATAAGAAATAACGCATGACGCACGTTTCGGTGGAACTTCACCTTCTTCAGATGCTAATGGCAAACTGAAGAAGGTGAAGTTCCACCGACACGTGCGTCATGCGTTATTTCTTATAATAAATGTGTAAATTGTTATTTTTAACCATTGTTTTAATATGTTTATTAATTTATACCAAGTATCGGCCCAATCAATCCAAAATTTCTATATTTATTGAAGGGATAAATTTAAGGTATCAATTTTAGGCGGAAATTATGATGCCTAGATCGGTCAGTAATAAGTAGAGTAAAAAGAGCCACGTAGATAGCTTCTATTCTAACTAATATCCACAAAAAAAATTATAATTAAGCAGTACTCACTTCAAACCTATTTTCTCCAGTAGGTGGCTCTGCATATGGAATTCCACTGAACGATAAAAAATTTCGACCACTCACGCTTTTTTCTACAACTCCTTCAATTTCTCCAGAAGGAATGTTAACATGTGGCACGATTTTCAAAGCAGCTAAAATTAAGATGTAAAATGAGTAATTAAAAATAAAAATTCTAATCTTCCTAATATCACGATTTCTTTTATTGGATTAGTCGTTCACAGTGGCTCTCAGTTTTTGAGCATTAATTGGTTATTCAATATAAGTGAAACTCACCAAAATTAACGTAGCAGACTTGAAAAAAAATTTTTGTAAAAGACTTCATTTTCTCAGTGAACAAGCGGTGGAATAGTCAAAAAATTAATTCTTATGTAACAAATATATTTATATATACATACATTGATATAAATGAAACGCGCATAAATCAGCCCTGCTAACTAACTAGATAATTATGTATTTATTCAATAGATTCCGATTTGAAAAATATCATCGTTGATATGAATATATCGTACAGTGTAAAGCCTTGTCCACGCCAAAGAAACACAAAGGAATATTTTGTTGCTGGTTGCCGCAACCTGTTCATGGAAACAGAAACAACAGCAAAAGTTCCGTAAACATTTTGTCCACACCAAGGTAACAAATTTTTTGGAATTTTTCGTTGTATGTGTTCCTAGTTTGCTAACTAAAAATGCTCCAGCACCAGATTTTTGATATGATGTGCGATATTTATTTTCTGTGCAGAACTGTGCTACCAAGTTTTGTATTTTTCTTTTATCTTCATCAACACTATCGCTAATCTCATAACATATCTCTACCCACATATCAGGAACTTAAATAAACTTTGGCAACATTCAGCAACAAGTTCCAGCAACAAGCAACATAAACATAATGTTCCTATGTCTTACTTTCGGTGTGGACGTAGCTTAAGGTTTCACGATATCAATGAGGTATCACTCACTGAAGATGATGACCTATAATGCACCAGGTCATATTTAATCAACATAAACAATTCAATTTTTATAAGATACAATGAGTTTGAACAAACAGTGATGCTCTCCACGAACACAAAAAAAGGGCTGTTACATCTTTTCAAACAAACTCATAATTTTAAAGTTTTGGGATATTTTATTATTATTATACCTTATACACAAATAGAATAACATGTTTTAGTTGATTTATAATAACAACTAAAAGATTAGTTGGAACTAAAAGAAGTTTTATTGAAATTCAGAAAATAGGTGGATAAAACACTTATTGCTATTGTGAAAACAGGACATTTAACTATCCAAACGAGGAAAGATTTGCCGACAAAAACTAAAGTGACCCGATTTTAATAACGGGTGATGCTGCCTCAACATGCCCGAATTAATACTTGTATTCTTCTACATTCCTAAAATCTAATGGAGAATGTCTACTTGAAGAATAAGTTTCCTTTTCTGTAAATGAGCTTGGTGCAATTGATTCAAGGTTAAAGGAACAGGTATCCGCTTTCGCAAAAATCGCCCAAGCATGTTCCAAACATGTTCAATTTGGTTCGTGTCTAGACTCCGCGCTGGCCACTCCATAACGCAATTCTTGACTTTCTCGAAGTGTGGAGACACATAAAGATCACAAAATCTTATAGAATTTCATCAATGCACCTGGCAGCAGTTAGGGAGCATCTTGAGGTGATCAATGCGTGCCCCCAGAGAAGTTCTATCCTACGCAATAACTGAGCCTAGGACTGAAGTACATTCTTCATAACGCTCGTGAAATGTTCACCTTACTTTCTCATTACCATTTATAGACCGCAGGCTAAATCTGGTTTCATCGGTGAACATAACGCTCCCAAATTTATGTTGACCCGTGTTTATTATCTCTGGCAAATTAAAGTAGCGCAATACGATGACGCCTAGAAAGCTTTAGAGCTACTGAAGGTATACGGCTGATAAGATTGGCTTCTCAGAGACTTCGTCTAACAACTTCTTAGAGTCCTGTCCCTAGCTTTTTTTTTCATCCAGAGATACCTAACACTTCCTTCAGCTACTTAGATCTGGATCTTCCCCTACCTCCTGGTTCCCACTGCAGCACTGAGCAGACCTTTGCATCCTTTTCTCTTCTCCATAAATGGCCGAGCCATTCTATCCTTCTCTTCTTCATTCCTTTCACTATATCTTCGCCCTCATTTCCTCAGTATTTCAAAGGTCATCCATTGCGTATATTAATTGTCGTCAACTTTTATTCAAGCTAGGATTATTCTCATTACTCTCATTTCTACTATTCGTAATTCCTCCTCTTCACTTTATTTTCTATTTTTTTGATTGTCGTTTCTGCTCTATACATCATCACCGATCTTATCATTGTGTTAATTTATTGATGTTAATAATTTAGCCTTCAGTAGTTTCTTATTGGCATGGCACGCCCTATTAGCTACCATTAGTTTTTCGTCTATTTCTGATCTTCGTTCTCCGTTACTGCCCCAGATATTTGAACTTTTCGACTTAATCAAATTTGTATTCACCCATTTCTATTTTATTCAAAATCTCATTATTTTTGTTTTACTACTGTTTATTTTCAATCCCATCTTTTCACCTTCTGTTGCTATTTTCAATAGCATTCGTTTCATTATTTTTCGTCGCTTCGTTACTATGACGATGTCGTCTGCATACGCAATGCAATATATATAGGCTTACCTACCATATTTTTGGTGGGTGAAACCGGGACACATTAATATAAAATTATAAGCGAAATGGTAAGTTTCAAGCCTTTTTTTGAGCCTAGCAAGTGACGGGAGGGACGAATCTAGAACCCCAAATTGTTAGTTCTACAAACCTTTTGAAAACAAAAAAGGAATTTTTGCTACTCAAAAATATATATTTTTTCATTTTTAATGATTATTTCTTCTGGTCTATCTGGAGAGAAATGCTAACAAAATAAAATTTAAAATACTTTAAAATAAGTTAACAATGTTAATCTTCACTTTCAAAGCGTTCACGACACTCTGTCCGATAAAGTGATAGTGTACACCTCTCCACTGCCTGTTGTTATACTTAGTTAAACTACTTACATCTAGCATTCATTACTTCTTACATCATATGCCCGTTTTCCGGGACATCAATAAAACCGTGCGGGACACCGGGACAAGAGCAAAATATCTGGACTGTCCCGGTCAAACCGGGACGTATGGCAAGCCTAAAGATATATGATATTGTTAGGCAATATACCCGTCACATCTACTTCTTCCATAGCAAGCAATACAACAATAGCAGTCGCTGTTTAGGGATAAGCTGACATTATTTGTCAGATTGGATAAATGCGGTACAACCATGAATTGTTTGGCTTGTTAACATTTCTCAAAATAACAAAAATGAAAGTATAGGTCGTGATGGCGTCATGCACTTTCAAGTGTTAGGAACTGTGCAATTATTAACTTTTATACTTTTCTATTGAAATTACATTTTTTCCTCAAAATAAAAGGTTCAATTTTGTTTGAAATTCGCTGAAAACATGTTGCTGATTATTTGGTTATTTCTCTGTGAAATTGTAATTTTTATGGTCCCCATGTGATATTTTCAACTTGAGTTAACGATAAGAAGAATTCATAAAAGTTGCAATTCAATTGAAACGATGAATATTCAGTGAATCACATGTTGAACGTAATGCGTTCAACATTTTATTATTCATATCTAATTGGTCGTTTAACAAATTATTGGATTGTTTCATACTATTAATTTCAAGAGCTTCTAATAAATTTAGTTTATAGCTCGTCTTTTCTATATGTAATATTTCAAATTTACTATTAAAAATATGATTATGTTCCTGGAACATTGTCATATTTTTATATCAAAATATAGTTAAAATCGAAAACTGTGAAGCTTTATTTACAATATTTTTCATATTTATAAATTTTTGACTGAGAAAGTGATACTTGTGGTTGCAATTTCTCCTTTTTGTTCATTTTTTTGTCATGCAGACTGTTTGAATCGACAGTATTATTTAAATCTGTGAACTTCAATCCATCTTTCATAATAGCTTCCATGATTTTTTAAGCTGAATTTCGAAAATTTGTCAAGTAAATGTTCAAAATTTCTGCTCTAGGTTTTTCTTCAATTTTTTCATTAAAATAAATATATTATTGGAAAAATATCAGCTTGATTTCAAAGATTACCGTAAAGCGGTGTTACTTTATACCAATGCAGGTGTCTTTGCCAAAATATGCACATTTTGCAATATTTTTATTTTTTGAACATTTGGCAACAGTGCTGGAGTCGGCAAAAAAGCAAAGTGACGGCTGAACATGTCTTAACCAAGATCTGTTGCGCGGGATTCTTCAGTGGATCGTTAGCATCGATGCATAGAGGTGCGAGTTGGCAGGTAATAATTTCAGATTTTGAAAATACGAAATGCTAAGGGTTGGTGACAAAATGTGACTACAGCTTGAGGGTTAACAAGTGTTTTGTTAAGTAGTATGTTCATTTATCTAATTTGTGTGTGATTTTCAAAACATTTCATTAAGTATTTTAGAAGAAAAACGAAAATTTAGTCAAAGGGGAAATTTTCGAGGTTACTTTGCCATTATATATATATTTTTAATTTTAATATATATATAAATTTTGCTATAGGAGACTTTGTAGTGGTGGCATTTCCAACAAAAAAAATAGCAAAGCATTTTATAGGACAATAAGGACGAACCGGTGATAAAGTTCACGCGAAAAAATACTAGTGAAGAAAGGGAGGCATTTTATTTTCCTGTTGTCGATGATATATCGCAAATACAAGAGATGGACATTGTTCAATGCCTTAAAAACCCAAAAATATATAGAGGATTCCATCATTTTTCGGAAGATTTATCTTCCTATAATATTGCCTAAAGAGTGATTTGAAATAAAATATTTTTAGAATTTTGTTTAAGTTTCCTTCTTCACATCCCGCCAAAAAATTTGAAGGCTGATTATTGTTAAAAGTTTATTTTTAGTTTTTTAGGATTAAGATGTTTTGTTTGTTATAAATGTAGTTTATAAGGTGTTCAAAGAAAGACCTTTGTTTGTTTTTAGAAGTGAGAATCTGTTTTTCGTTTGTTTGTATTTAAACAATAGTTTTCTAAAAAAATGTTTTTTAATTTCCTGTGAATTTTTTTTTGTCCTCAAAATTTTTTAAAAACATATTTAAGAGGCAATCTAACCATTTACCGTATCACAAACTGCCAAAGAAAGCGTTTTAAAAGGGTTGGCAAAGTCTTACTGATCGTCAGGTGACTTTGCCAAATTTTTGACCAAAAAATATATATATATATATATATATATATATATAGGAGTGTTTTAAATCAGTTTTGAATGCATTAACCGATAGCTAAATGATAAAAATATCACATAGTTTGTAATCACGTTTATTTGGGAAAAAAATCCAAGATAAAAACAAAAAAAACTGTAAATTATGAGCAAAGTAACACCGCTTTATGGTACTCCAATTTAATCTAGAATGCCGCTTTTCACCACATACTAAATAGAACTGAATACTAAAATCTTGATATCTGAGTTTACATAAATTTAAGAAGCTAAAATAGTCGACAAGAACAATAACTATAGTCAACAGAGAAGCTAGTATGATTTGAAATTTTTTTTCATTCAGATAGTTAGATATAGAATATGACGGAATTGTTGATTTTTAGGACTTCTCAAAACTGAAGAGTCACTTACCTATTTCAAAATACCACAAGATAAGCACAACCAGTCCCAGATGCATTATGAATGAAGTTTTTATAGGTATATCTACGTTATTCTGTAGCTCCTATTACGAGGAGATATACGATAGGTATGGATGAACTCAGAGAATATTATTGAACTAATATTTACGAAACCAGTTTAAGATGATCGATGTATCGTTAGCTTTATTGCTACTATAGTTTCTTGCAGTTCAAATGCCGTTAGTATATAGTATTCACAATTTATTTCATAGTATTCTACGGCCTGATACGAAAGCAGAAGAACAGGTATTAGAATCAATTCAAGTAAATTATTCAATTCAACTCGAAAAGTGAAAGTTTGTTTAAGTCAGAATAATTTTGAATTCGATAAAAAAGTATTTCGGAAGGTTTGATAATGGGTCACTTATTATGCCCAATATACATGGATAGGTAACATAGAAGAAACTGAGATTGAATTCTCGCACATCACTTGGTGAAACATCATGAAAAATAAAGTATAAACTTTAGAATAAAACAAACTTGGCTTATGTTTCACTATATAGAAATATTTAGATACTGTATTTAGCAGTAACGAATAGTCGACATGTTTCGAGTTATGAACTCATTATCAAGACTGACTACAGGAGAGTATTACATCTTATTTTATAAAACAGACGAAAGCAAAGGTGTCTGCCGATGGGGATCGTCGTCGGGTGCCCCTAGTGTTTTTATTGCGCAAAAGCGTCTGCTTAGATGTCTTGCAGGTGTCACATATAGACATCCTTGTAAGGAGGTGTTAAGAGATCTCAGAATTCTTACAATGCCTTGCGTTTTCACTCTGGAAGTTTGCACATATATAAAAATTATAGTAAATTTCAATCAAACGGTGATATACATGATCATTCAACTCGTAATCGAGATGAGTTACGAATACCATATAGGGCTCTGAGGGTTGGTCGTTCATCGCCAGAATATGTGGGGTTGAAATGTTTCAACATGCTGAGGAAAGATATCAGGCGAGCCCCAACTAGGAGTATTTTCAAGTTTTCTTTAAGACAAGACTTTTTATGATATTGATGATTTTTTAAAATAAAGTATATTCTTTTATTTTTTTTTGTTTTGTTTTGTTTCTGTGTACAATGTAAATGAGTTTTGAATTAATTTGTAGTGCTTGATTGCTTTCGATTCATTATATTCTGTACTTTTATTACTGTGACAATTTTCATAATACATGTTGTATTGATTCATGAAATAAATATTATCTATCTATCTATCTATCAAAACATTCTAGTGAACATCTTCAAAAGAAATATAAATATACTTTTTCCACAACATAATTACCCTACCCGACGTAAATGAAGGTACTTACCATACAATGAGCTCAAAGACCATTGGACGATGTGCGACTTATTTTGCGCCAGGACAATATGTTACCAAATGATATTAGGGAAATAAATAAACTGCCAAGGTACAAATATTCTGTAAAAAACTACATATCTAGTAAAAACAGACATATTTTTGATGATTTAATTAATTTAAGGTATCTGAAATGATTTATTCAATATAATATAAGGTATAATTATATTTTTCTACAAGCGTGCGCTTTCAACCCTTTTCCCGCACGCATTTCAATTCGTAAAGAGTCACATTGCCAAACAGTGCGGAAAAAACCCCTGCTATTCCATTTCCGCACGCGTTTGCGTGCGGTAATGAAATAGCGGGGATTTTTCCCGCACGCTTTTATTAAAGAATAAACTGAATAATGATATGTCTCTATGCACCGAACGCAACCGACGACGACTACTACGAAGACGACTATGGAAACGACATGTGAATTAACATAGTATGTCATTAGTATGAAATTGTTTGAATATATCAAATCGAATTTCATCGGTGTGTTAAAATCTCCGTTAAAATAAGCGCTTGTAGAAAAAATATTGTTCCTAACTCGTGCGGAAAGAGTCTTTCCCGCACTTGTTAGGAAAATAACTATTAGAATATTACAAAATTTTATCCCAATTTCAAAATTAAACGCAAAGCTGAAACGCTTATAACCCTATTAAGACCTTAACTCCCGATTACGTCCACAACTTCCTATTGGAACATTAACTTCCGACTTTGACCACAACTCTCTATTAAGACCTATCACTATACATTATATTATAAATAAATCATGTTTTTTTATTTTTATATGGTTTTTACATATTATTACAAGTTTTATAACTCGCAGACATGCATTATATGCCTCGGCGAGGCATCAATTCTGAAAGATTTGTAATTAAATTGTTTCTGTCAAATTGTATTGTATTTTTATGAATAAATATTATTATTTTATATATACATTTATATATATATATATATATATATATATATTTATATATATATATATATATATATATATATTTATATATATATATTTTTATATATCTATATACATATATATATATGTTCAGAAAGATTTCCGCGGTCGGAAGTATTTGAAAAACTTGGTTCACGGAATGAACCGCGTAAAAGATTTGAAAAATCTCGACGTTTCGGCTCCTTTTGCGAAGCCATCTTCAGGAGAATTAGAAGGGAAATAATTCAGACTCGTGGCCTCAATCTGCCTACTCCACGAATCGAATTTAGGATGAATCGGAAACAATACGATTGCGTGGTCTCAACCTGCCTACTCCACTAACCGTATTGCTTCCTGTCAACTCTGAAGTCTCAATCTGCCTACTCTTCAGAGTCAACTCTGAATTCGATTCGTGGAGTAGGCAGATTGAGGCCACGAGTCTGAATTATTTCCCTTCTAATTCTCCTGAAGATGGCTTCGCAAAAGGAGCCGAAACGTCGAGATTTTTCAAATCTTTTACGCGGTTCATTCCGTGAACCAAGTTTTTCACATATATATATATATATATATATATATATATATATATATATATATATATATATATATATATATATATATATATATATATATATTTATATATATATATATATATATATATATATATATATATATATATATATATATATATATATATATATATATTTATACATATAAGTATATTATCTTTCTCTTAGCTGCATAAAGTGTACTAATATCAACCTATCAACCTTCAACGATATTTTCATTCTCTTGGAATGGAAGAGAATCCCAGAATCTTCTATTACCAAACTCGTCTATTTCTGCATCTAGTAGCGATGACGGTGAGTCAATCTTCAGGTACCTTATAGGATCATTTTTGTTTTTCGATACTGGTGTCCATTTTACGTTGCTAATCTTTGGATGCCTATAAATTAATGCAAGATAGTGAATTATTATCAAATTTTCAAGTTTAAAATATACCAGTATGAAAATGACTTCATCGAAAACTATGAAGGAATATTATCAAGCTAATTCAAATGATATACCTACACCTTGCAACCCAAGTCTGTACAATTTTTTACGGGTTTCAAATGTTACCAATATTAGTAATATCAATCAAGAACGTGGATGTAAAAAAGATTCTGTTAATCATTTGGAGAATACTATTTTTGACAAATTATCGTTTGATAAGCTGTGAATAATGTTGAGCAGCGTCAAAATTCATAGAAAGTCTATGAATTATGATTTTCTATGTACTCGATCTACCATAACAAAATGAGCACTTATTTCGGACTCAATATATATATATATATTTATTTGAATTGTTGTTGCCTGTGATCTATTTTTAATCTCTTGATTATCGGCTGCTTCCATATAAGCGTTCTATACCGATAATTCTGCTCTACTTTTTTAATATTTTCCCGCGACTAATTTCTTTGTTGTTAGATAAATAGTAACCTATTATTATTTTTTTCGAACATTACGTGGGTAAAGGTTTCTGTAGTTTCCCTTACCTTCTAATGATAACAATTTTGAATGTTAATATTAGACTGAATAGCACATAATAAATAACAAAGAACAACCACATCCGAAAAAATTTTAACAAAACAAGTCGTCTTTGTTCAAGTTTTTTCAAATCAATAAATGTCAAAGAAATTTCAATTTTTTCGAATTTCGTAGTGAAACGTCAACTTTTTAATAAAATCGAGTTTTTTAAGATTCAACAAGCCTGTTATTGCTAATAATTATCAAGAGATTATATATATATATATATATATATATATATATATATATATATATATATTTATATATTTATACATATATATAATTATATATATATATATATATATATATATATATAAATATATATATATATATATATATATATATATATATATATATATATATATATATATATAAATATATATATATATATATATATATATATATACATATATATCAATAAATTCAATTTATTTATAGATATGTGAAAACCTACCCATCCTTGGCAAATGTAAGATACATATCCACCATAATCTTCGACATAGCTCTATCGTTTTCAGATGATAAAGGGTCGAAGAGACCTTTCGATAGGTACATACTATCATCGCCATGTGAAACACCTTCAAATAAAAACTATGAGTTAAAATTACGTCAAGGAGAGATATATAATATGAGAACATAAGCCTTTATTGCTCTTTCATCGGAATTAACAATTCAATACTACATAGATATTACAGTTATCACTGACGATCGGTTTTTCCGACAACAGCTTATTATTCGACAAAGGTCTTCTTCAATGACTTCCACTAATCTCTGTATTTTATTCCCATTTTTAAATTCATTTTCGTTTCTAATTTTGTTGAATCTTATTTTATATTTTCTTGTTACTCTGATTACACTTCTTTCTATTCTATTTCGACATACGGTTAATTTGTTCGTTATTTTCTCTGTTAATGCACATGTGTGACAGCATTGTAAATCTTTGGACGTCCCTATATATATATATATATATATATATATATATATATATATATATATATATATATATATATATATATATATATTATTTATTCGAATTGTTGTTGCCTGTGATTTATTTTTAATCTCTTGATAATTATTAGCAATAACAGGCTGGTTGAATCTTAAAAAACTCGATTTAATTAATAAATTGACGTTTCATTATGACATTCATAGTTATTCAAAACTTTTGAACAAATTTGAAAATTCTTTAACATTTATTGACTTGATAAAATTGAATAGATAAGATTGATCTGTCTTGTTAAAAATTCTTTCAGTCTAATATTAACATTCAAAATTGTTTCATTAGAAGGCAAAGGAAACTACAGAAACCTTTACCTATGTAATGTTCGAAAATAATAATAATAGGGTACTATTTATTTAACAGAAAGAAATTAGTCACGGGAAAATATTAAAAAAGTAGAGCAGAATTATCGGTATAGAACGTTTATTTGGAAGCAGCCGTTGACACGTGTTTCGGACTCTTTGGTCCTCATCAGAACGGCGTAGCTAAGTATTGGATTGAAAATTTGGAGATGAAAATAGTTTAATAAATAAAATCCTCTGTTATGGAAGAAAATAACTTATTTGTGGTTTATTGTTTGAACTCTCCGGTATGGGAGATTTGGTCAAACTTTTCCACGGAGGCGATTAATTCCATCCGAGAGATCTTAGAAAGAGTAAATTAATATTAAAAAAGAAAATTAGTTTTAGGAAAATATTAAACAAGTAAAGCAAAAATTATCGGTATAGTTCGTTTATATGGAAGTAGCCGTTTTTAATGAAATTTTTATAATAAAATCCTCTGTTATGGAAGAAAATCACTTATTTGTGGTTTATTGTTTGAACTCTCCGGTATGGGAGATTTGGTCAAACTTTGCCACGGAGGCGATTAATTCCATCCGAGAGATCTCAGAAAGAGTAAATTAACATTAAAAACGGCTACTTCCATATAAACGAACTATACCGATAATTTTTGCTTTACTTGTTTAATATTTCCCAAAACTAATTTGCTTTTTTAATGTTAATTTACTCTTTCTGAGATCTCTCGGATGGAATTAATCGCCTCCGTGGCAAAGTTTGACCAAATCTCCCATACCGGAGAGTTCAAACAATAAACCACAAATAAGTGATTTTCTTCCATAACAGAGGATTTTATTTATTAAACTATTTTCATCTCCAAATTTTCAATCCAATACTTAGCTACGCCGTTCTGATGAGGACCAAAGAGTCCGAAACACGTGTCAACGGCTGCTTCCATATAAACGTTCTATACCGATAATTCTGCTCTACTTTTTTAATATTTTCCCGTGACTAATTTCTTTCTGTTAAATAAATAGTACCCTATTATTATTATTTTCGAACATTACATAGGTAAAGGTTTCTGTAGTTTCCTTTGCCTTCTAATGAAACAATTTTGAATGTTAATATTAGACTGAAAGAATTTTTAACAAGACAGATCAATCTTATCTATTCAATTTTATCAAGTCAATAAATGTCAAAGAATTTTCAAATTTGTTCAAAAGTTTTGAATAACTATGAATGTCATAATGAAACGTCAATTTATTAATTAAATCGAGTTTTTTAAGATTCAACCAGCCTGTTATTGCTAATAATTATCAAGAGATTATATATATATATATATATATATATATATATATATATATATATATATATATATATATATATATATATATATATATATATATATTTATATATATATATATATATATATATATACATATATATTTATATATATATATATATATATATATATATATATATATATATATATTGGCTTAACTCACCAAGATCTATATTAGTTTTAGTGAAAAATTCCGTAATGCTGTGGACACCCCTGTAGTTAAACCAGTAGTAATATACTGGAGATTTGATGGCAGCAGCATGCAATCTGATGGCTTTGTCAAAGTCTGCGTTGAAAAGCCGGTCACCTATTAGCTGTAAGAAAAATAGGCGATTAGGCATGAATAAGGAAAACTATGAACGAAAGGATATGCCCAATTGGAAGGAATGCTTATTTTGATTTTGTGAAGAGCCAATTGAGTGATATATTTTGAAAAATAAATGTAGTGGCTAGAAATTTACCATATTCGGTACTTCGGAAAATTGATATCTAGAAAATTATGAAAATGTAACACGTCTCTCGAATTCATTTAAACCTTTGAATTGTAATGAATACCTGTTACTGAATCATTATCTTTTAGAGTTTAGGTGCTACATATCATAGTTGGTATATAATCCATACAAGCGAAGATTATTGAGCAGATTGTTTCTTCGAGTAACGGTCTCGTCAATTCAAATCATATTTTACTGAGCACTGCCTTACCTGATCAGTATTTATCTCAAAACTTGCGATACCAAAAATCCCATCGAATTCGATTTCGGAGAAAAAGGGAAGAAAACATTATGTGGCATTCAAAGTTAATGGAAAAAAATATTCGAATCAAGGAATTAAATGAACACAATTGGTTCCATATTCGAAATACGAGTTGAGTTAAAAAATTCTTCACTAATTTGTATGAATTGTAATAATACCTTGATCATTCTCATTATTTGCTACTAAATTTTGGTTTAAGTAAAACTTACAGCCAATAGTTTGTTCAAGTTGTCAAGTGTTAGAGGTTCATCTCCAAGGTACTCTTTCCGCATTTTTTCTCCTACTGTCTTCAGGTCTGATTGTTTGACCGTGAAATTATAGTGTAGAACATGAGGCATCAGATCATTCCAATTTTCATCCAGGTGTTTCAAATTCTTCTCTGAGTAATAATCTAAAACGAAAAAATAAGAGCATTTCAGTTCACTTTCAAAATTTTTGGGAACTAACACATTGGAAAAAATCAATTTACTTCTTAATGTAAAAAAATTAAAGAGATATATTAATATTCATTGATAAGTGTCTTTGATTTTTTCATGATTATTAAATCGTTTTAAGAGAGTTGTGATTGTATCGAAACTTTTTAGAGACAATAATTTTTTTTATAATGTGTTAACCGTTTAAAACTACTAATCTAGACTAGTTTTTATGCAATTTATACATATATATATATATATATATATATATATATATATATATATATATATATATATATATATATATATATATATATATTTATATATTTATATATATATATATATATATATATATATATATATATATATATATATATATATATATATATATATATATATATATATATATATATATATATATATATATATATATATATATATATATATATATATATATATATCACTACATATATTTATACCGGGTGTCAATGAATCTATCAGACAGTTTATATTTTCTAGAATATGAGGTGATTCAAAATGAAAGTAGGTATAACTAAAGAAGAGAGCATATCTTAGACCCTCCGTTTACTTTTGGTTTCACTGGAAATTGCTCCAGTTTTTAGTTTTCACACACAATTTTAGATTTCCGAGACAATAAATTAGTAACAAAATCTCTTTTTCGAAAAGTGCTTGTCAAAAAATGGTCGATATTTGGAAAATAATATTTTGACACAAAAAAGTTATTTTTCGAATTTGTCTTATTCCTGTCTATCGAACAGTCACTAAAACTTTGCGATTTGTAAATCTGAAAAATAACATGCCCTATTAGAAAAATGCCAATCATTTGTCAGGCTTTTCGTCAAAAAGAAACAGACGAAAGTGGTAGCTAATACGAAATGTCGTATTGTAACACAAATTTGTTTTGAGCCACAAATGTCCAGAGCTTTCAGTTAAATAAAGTTTTTTTTTTGGTAGCGGATTTAAACAAAAATCAGCATGGAAGTAGAACTGTGGAGCTTTTCGCAGCTTGAGCGACTCAAATCAAATAGTGTTCTTCATCTACAATATACTCAGGTTTAGGTAAATACTGAAGTTACTTATTTGATGTGAAATTGAAAACTTATAAATTAGTAGATCTAAAATTACTTAAATACTGAATTTCCAACATACGCCCTGACATCCCATTTTGCTATAAGGTAAAACTTTTGAATTTCACACTCACCGAAGCCATTGCAATGTCCTTCTAAAGACATCTGAGCTAAAATGAAGGGAACGTCATTGACTTTCTTATCCTTCAGTAATTTATAAGGATGGTCTGGCAGAAGTGGATCACTAGACCACTTGTCAACTGCAGGTGCAAACGGAGAGAATGGACTGTAACTCCATGGCTGAAAATATCATAATGACTTAGTTTTATAACCAGCTTTATAAAATCCATGTATTTATTGAAGACAAAGAAGAAGATTCATATTCTCTTATATATATATATATATATATATATATATATATATATATATATATATATATATATATATATATATATATATATATATATATATATATATATATATATATATATATATATATATATAATATATATATATATATATATATATATATATATATATATATATATATATATATATATATATTACATAAAGTGAACAAGGAAAATTTTTTAATAAATTAAAAATTATCAAACAACTTTCCAAGGAAGCTGGTTATACGTATTCAGCAACGCAAAATCTGCATTCACAATCGAACGGTGAATTATAGAAATTGTCAAGTCACCCCGACTCAAGATCTGCATACAGCTGTTTCGATCTTATTAGATCTATCAGCTTATTTGCACATAACCAACAGTAATATTTCTAAATTTAATCTCAAATGATTTTCACAGCACAGTTCTATAGAAAAGACCTACATCAGTAAAACTTTTCAATATCCAACTAGTCAAACAAATTTACGGAATGAAAACTCACTCGGAAATTAGAAGTAGCAGC
>JARQZK010005059.1:1257500-1265000 GCA_030704885.1 Cynegetis impunctata
TTCTCAACATAGTTTTCTTTCAGCTCTACACACTTTTCCAAACGTTTTTCCAAAATTTTTATGCCGTCCAAAAAATAGGATTTCTGAAGTTCTGCAAAATACTCATTTGTTTGAGCAATGATGTCCTCGTTGGAAGTGAACCGTCATCCGCCAAGCCATTTCTTCAGATTGGGAAACAGGAAATAGTCACTTGAGGCCAGATCTGGTGAATAAGCAGGATGCTGCAACAATTTCATCTTCAATTCCACAATTTTGGCCATGGAAACAGCACAGGTGTGCACACGCGCATTGTCCTGATGCAAGAGGATTTTTTTCTTCTTCAAATGCGGACGTTTCTCTTCGATTTCCTCGCTCAACCGTTGCTATAACGACGCGTAATACGGCCCTGTTATCGTTCTTCCTTTTTCCAAGTAGTCGATGAAAATGATGCCCTGCGTATCCCAAAAGACTGTGGCCATCACCTTGCCGGCCGATGCCACTGTTTTCGCCTTCTTTGGAGCCCGTTCACCCTTGAAAATCCACTGTGATGACTATCTCTTCGTTTCTGTAGTGTAGTAGTGGATCCAGGTTTCGTCCACAGTTACATATCGACGAAGGAATTCGGCAGGATTGCGACGGAAGAGCGCCAACATGACCTCAGAGTCGACCACACGATTGCGCTTATTCTCCTCTGAGAGCAAACGCGGCACCCATCTTGCCGAAATTTGTTTCACAGACAATTTTTCATGCAAAATTTAAGCGACTGTACCTTGTGATATGCCTGTGGCCTCAACTAATTCGCGCATTTTAATTCGTCGATCGCTCAAAATCAGGTCGTGGATTTTATTGATGATTTCAGGAGTAGACACCTCCACTGGGCGTCCCGGACGATGTTCATCTTTTGTGGATGAACGGTCACGTTTAAATTTATTCACCCAATTGTAGACTGTCGCAAACACAGGTGCAGATGTGCCATGAACTGCATCCAACTCGGCTTTGATTTCTTTCGGCGTTAAGCCTTTCAAATGGAAATGTTTGATGACAGCCCGGAACTCGCTTTTCTCCATTGTTATGTATAACATGACTTTAATCGACGATAGAAATTGACCTACGTCATGGATCGAGCTGAAATTTTGACAGCTTTCCTATCGATAGTGCTGCTAACGGAAAAAAAATCTTTACCGATACTACGAGCGCCATCTCTTGGATTTTCAATGGACTTATTGAACGACCCTCGTACCATCAAATTTTTCCTTTCCTTAGTTACTTTTCTGTTAATATCTCGGTAGGTATTGAAATAAAAAATATCGAACCCGATATTTTTGTATTCGTAATAAAATGTTTCATCAGAAACTAAAATAATATACAGGGTGTTCCATTGCAAATTTTAAAATCGACATTACTTCCGGTAAAGCCGGAAGTTCAAAATTGTTAAAAAATATGAAAACAAATAGGCAATCTACTGTAGTATCCACCTTCCAAATTTCATTTTGATATCTTTAATAATTCTAGAGATATTTACTTGGTTCCACACATTTGCCCATCACTGTATATATATATATATATATATATATATATATATATATATATATATATATATATATATACTAATATATATACTAATAAATTCATTCAGCAGAAATAGAAACTATTGCCCAACTCGCCTTTCGATTTCGGCGACAATGTATGGAAATGTACACTAGCTCCTCCAGCGGAAAGTCCACCTATAGTTATTGAATCAGGATTTCCACCAAAGTATTGAATATTCTCCTTGACCCATTTCAGAGCAAGTATTTGGTCTTTCATACCATTATTTCCTGGCAAAATGTCATCTTCGGTACTCAAAAAACCTACAATGCAAATAAAAATTAAATTTTTCCATATCAATTACTACTTATGCTTAGAATACACTTCAAATATAAAACAAAGAAGTGTCTATTGATGAAAAATTGAGACAGCAGCAGAACTCCGTCACTATTCCACGTAGTAGAAGAATATATTCCACACTCCAAAAAACAAAAAAAAAGTCTTCTAACTGAATTTATATTATTATATATAGATGCCGCAGCATTATTATCAGGAAACAAGAAAATATTCAACAAGCCAAATTCAAATGTGAGATAATATGCTAGTGATCTGCGTTGTTAGCGGAACATCTTGGTAAATCTTCAGTATCTTACTGTTCATTTATCTATAATTAAAATCATTATCGACTCTATACAACCCAAAACTCACTGTAGCTTTGTATAAACCTCATATTACAAAATATTTTACCCCGAGGCTAAAGGGGTTATAGTCTCACGATAAAAAGTTGGGATCTGGTCCGATTTTAAAATTTCCAACGGATATCGATAAATCACATATGATTTCATTAGGGAATTTTAATTTCCAATCTTTCCCAACGAAGAATTAAAAAATATAGCGTTTTTACACCGAGGCGAAGCTAAAGTTTCAAGAAAAAAGTTAGGATCTGGTCCGATTTTAAAAATTCCAACGGATATCGATAAAATACATATGATTTCATAAGAGAATTTTTGTTCCCAATTTTTCCCAGCGAAGAATAAAAAATTATAGCGTTTTTTAGATAGGCATTACGACATGCGCTGCGCATGCGCCAAGGTCGATATGTATGAAGTCCTACAAAACATGCGTCGAAGTGCTCCGTGTGCCACGGTAACCAAGCGACGTTGATAGTTTCAGCTTGATTCTGCGTCTGCGTCTGCTTTCCGTCTTATCAATTTGATTCATAATTTACAGACTTTCATTGTTATTTAATTTATATAATACATTCAAAAAATATTGACGACATGTACATGCGCCGAGGGGTTTTATCATTCCTAGTGCTACGCAGTAGGGTGTCCTTAATTTTTTCAACTCATTTTCTGTTATGATTATTTACTACTTTATTCCATATATATTTTAGTGCTTTAATTTTCAAATTTAAATACTTACCTAAAGTCCCCAATCTGTAGTTAAAAGTGACTAAAACGATATCTCTGTCCATTAAGATATGTGGTGTGGTCATGCCAGCAGAACCCATAACAAATGCACCTCCGTGAATATACACAAGAACATCTAAATTACCTTTCAAGTTTGGAGTGTGGACATTCACATAAAGACAGTCTTCTGTGCCTGAAACTGAACCAAGTTTATAAATTTAATTATATTTTATTTTATCAAAAAATCGAATATCAAATATGAAAATCATATGTTTGTTTCCTGCACTGACGTTGTAATAGTATATCACATAATAGATTTTTAGCACACGCTAAGTGAAGTTTGAAAAACGAGCCGCAGGCGAGTCTTTTCATTCACTTAAGTGTGCTAAAAACCTTTACCACGCGAGTTATGTATACTATTTTATCTACAACCGTTCGTTTTGATTGAATACAAATTAATTATAGTCTAAAATTTCCCAACTTGGTCACCAGCAATGTTTTAACTTTTTTTATTGTTATGAAAATTAGGATGTCATAGCGACAAAAAAAAGCAACGCCACTTTGAATTTGTCAGTCAAAATGTCAGTCGAAAATATGGAGATTTCACGGCTAGTTGAAGCTGCTACGGCGAACTTGCTACCACAGAATCCGGAATTCGCTACGAAAAGGCCTATGATATGTTAATCGAATGGTGCTCCCATAAAAAAGTGGATAACATTAATAAAGATGTATTAATTGCCTATTTTGACGATAAGTTCAAGGAAAATAAGTCGCTTTGGTGCTATTATTCAATGCTGAAGTCCACCTTGTCCATAAAAAAGAACATGCAGATAGACAAATTTCCAAGATTAATAGCTTATTTAAAAAGAAAAACCATAGGCAATAATAATAATAATAATGATTTTTACCGCACTAGTGCGTTAAACTGATTATTACCGCACTAGTGCGTTAAAGTAATAGTTACCGCACTAATATGGGTGTGTAAAAACATAATGTACGCACGGTTGTAGATAAATTGATTTACACGTAGAAGCTTGCATTTGAACGAATTTATCTTATGACGTTAATAACTTCGTTAAATCAATGTTGAATTTACCTTCTTCTCAACAAAAAAAAATAATTCATATTATGGCAACATGAAAAATATTCAATAGTTCATTTGTCTAATACGAGTATGTCAATTATTCACTACACTTACCTGAATCTTGACCAACCATTGAGGGCACGAAGACTAAAAGTTGTAAGCATTGATAGTGAGTATTTGCCTTCAAACAACCCTTCCATGGTTTCCTAGGTACAGGTTCCTGTAGAATTTGAAGTTATTTCATTTGAATTCTTGAAAAACTATTCCTGTTTTTTTTTATGCATAAGTAAACTTGTGATATGGGCAAATGATTCTAGTTTTTTACCCAAATGATGCTGTTGTGAATAAGGAATGTAATATTTCGCTCACTATGTGGGAATAACGAATAACTTCTTGAGAGTGCAGGTGGCGTCATCCTCAACTTACTCTCTTACCTTCTACTGATATATAATTGACTCAAGAATATGTCAATATCAGATTGTTCAATGTTAAATCTTTGAAAAATGAGTGAAGAGTAAAGTTTTGGATTGATTGGGCCGATACTTGGTGTAAATTAATAAACATATTAAAACAATGGTTAACAATAACAATTTACACATTTATTATAAGAAATAACGCATGACGCACGTTTCGGTGTAACTTCACCTTCTTCAGATGCTAATGGAAAACTAACTATGATTCTCTGTTATATCGAAAACAAGAAATGACAAATTATGTAGAAGGGGTAAATAAAAAGATGGTTACAAATAATTATTAGAAAAGGAAAAACCAATTCTGAACTGCTAGCCAGGTAGTTCGGTAATTTTGAAAAGATCAAGAAGGGCGCTTGAAGTATGATCGATTTGGCTATTCAATAGGAGACCGGAATGCTTGTATTTATTGTATTATCTGTAATGATTCTAAAAAATTAAGTTTAATTCCCTTACTTTCAGTATTTAATATTTTAAAATCGAAATTGAATGTGTGATTTTCTTGGATTAAATGGTTTGCATAATGTGAATCCGACTTCTGATTAACAAAGCTACGTTTGTGTTCTGAAATTCTAGTTTGAAAACTTCTGAAAGTTCTACCAATGTAAAACTTATCACAATCGCCACAATTAATTTTATATTGTCGCAGTTTCTAATAGAAATAATTCAAAATTATTGTAAATTTCAGCCTAAATTCTCTATCAAAAACTCTTACGATTTAGTCAATAAAATTGAAAATATTCAATTGCCACTTAATTCTAAATTTATGTTCTGGGATGTAGTTAATCTTTTTCCAAGTATACCACCCAAGGTTCCTTTAACCCTGATAGAAAAGTTACTTAATAGCAATCTTGTTAATCCTTTCATAAAATCAGATATATTGTCACTTTTGGAATTATGCCTGGAACAGAATTATTTTAGTTTCAATGATTAGATTTACAGCAGTACTGAATGCTTTTAATTATGGGAAACCCGCTGAGCCCTTTGTTGACTGAAGTATTCATGGATAATTTGGAACAGTGAATTCATATCATCCTGTTAGTCGTCAATTCGTTTATTGCTTTAGATATGTGGATGATATTATTTGTTGTTTCACTGGTACTCTTAGACAACTAGACTGCTTTCAAACATTCATTATTACTTTACACCCTAATATAAAATTCACTTTAGAGATGGAAAAAGATAACTCGATCAACTATTTGGATTTGAAAATAACAAAAGTAGATAAAAAACATAATTTTTCAATTTTTCGCAAACCATCGCACACTGATAGCGTCATACATAGTACTTCCCTACATCCTTTCCAACACAAAATGGCAGCTTTCAATAGTATGGTACATCGTTCAGTGAATTTTCCACTTTCAAATGCCAATTTTAACATCAAGAAAAATATAAATAAACAAATTGCCGTAAATAATAATTATGATCCCAATATTATAGACAATATGATAGATAAAAAGTTTTTCAAAAATGCGATTAACCAGGTGTACCCCCTTACTAAAAATAATATCAAACACAACAGCCTCACTTTCATTGGAAATTCAAGTAAAAAACTTAAATCTCTCTTATCTAAGCACAACATTAACATTGCTTATCGTACCGGTAATAATTTAGGAAATCATATGAAAAATAATAAATCCAAACTTCATAAAGATAATAAATCGGGAGTTTATAAAATTAATTGTGACGATTGTGATAAGTTTTACATTGGTAGAACTTTCAGAAGTTTTCAAACTAGAATTTCAGAACACAAACGTAGCTTTGTTAATCAGAAGTCGGATTCACATTATGCAAACCATTTAATCCAAGAAAATCACACACTCAATTTCGATTTTAAAATATTAAATACTGAAAGTAAGGAAATTAAACTCAATTTTTTAGAATCATTACAGATAAATAAATACAAGCATTCCGGTCTCCTATTGAATAGCCAAATCGATCATACTTCAAGCTCCCTTCTTAATCTTTTCAAAATTACCGAACTACCTGACTAGCAGTTCAGAATTGGTTTTTCCTTTTCTAATATCTAATTATTTGTAACCATCTTTGTATTTACCCCTTCTACATAATTTGTCTTTTCTTGTTTTCGATATAACAGAGAATCATAGTTAGTTTGCCATTAGCATCTGAAGAAGGTGAACTTCCACCGAAACGTGCGTCATGCGTTATTTCTTATAATAAATGTGTAAATTGTTATTTTTAACCATTGTTTTAATATGAAGAGTAGAGCTTTATCAATAAGGTCGTATTTTTCAAGTGAACTACATCCCGCTAGATGCTAATCGAACGGAATGAGTTATGGTTTGAAAAAATACGTTTTAATAACAAAATGAAAAAAAATTAGACAACAATTTATTTTCGTAAAAAAAATATCCTGAAATGCTTCGAGTACTGAAAAATGAAGCTTTGATAACAAACAGTAGTAAAAGTTAAAAATATTTTTTTTTTGGAAAAAATATACTTAATTGAATCGCGAAGAGGCGACTGGAACGTCGCAAAATGCAGCGCAGTAGGAGAAACGAGTTGAAACCTACAAAGTATCGTATTTTGACATAAACTCAATTCACGTAGCAAATTTCAAACTTCTAACTCAATCTGCAGAAGCTACGGATTGAGCAAAATTTCGAAACTCTCGAAATAACAAGAAATGCCTCTAAAACACACCCAAGTTACCAAATTTCAGCACATTTTTTTCAGTGGCAGACGTGTGAGATGGCAATATGTACCAGGAAATAAATATATGAAAACAAGGAATATCTAAAAAAATGGCGGCGGTTGGATAAATTCTGGTAGTTTCGTTTTGCATCGAAAACATTTCCCGATAACGAATTTCACCTCATTTGGTTTAGTTAGAGTTGCCATTATGTCCCCGCAAAAAATATATATAAAGGTAAATATATATATATATATATATATATATATATATATGTACCTATATATATATATATCTCTATATATATATATATATATATATATATATATATATATATATATATATATATATATATATATATATATATATATATAT